>JACVTC010000004.1:1355000-1370000 GCA_016946835.1 Neocallimastix lanati (nom. inval.) | reverse complement strand
TACCATTTGATTTACAAATTTCAAAAAATTCAATAAAGCCATCTCTAAATGATACTGGTCTAATTTTAATCATTTCATCTAATGATTCTTGTGTTAATTTTTGACTAATAATGTTATCATGTTCTTTTGACCACCATTCTACCATATACTTGTATTTTTCTTTATAACTAATTTCAGTACTAATTTCATATGGATAATAGATACGGAATAATTCTTTGGAACGGTTTCTTGCCTATGTTATTTATTTATTTATTTATTTATTTATTATTGCAATATAGAAAATTATAATTAATATATAAATATATTATAAATATATATAATCATTTATTAAGAATGTATTTAATTAATTTAAATCAATTTCAATTTTTTGATGAAATTATATATATATATTTTTTTTTTGTACTTTTAGATTAAAATAAATAATTACATTAAGAATATATATTAAAACTAACTTCTTCTGCTAGTAAAGGATTTTCTCCTATAATACTATGAGATGTTGCGGATCTTTGTCCATCTTTCCAATATCTCGTAATAGTCATATCAAAATCTGTTACAATTTGAACACTTTTTTTACCATCTTCAATTAACTTTTTTAATTTCAATATGAATCCTTCTTTATCCTTTATAATTATATTTTTATCGTTATGATATTTTTCTAATAATTGATTAATTAATGTTGCATTATCCATTTCTTATATTTATATTTATTTATAAAAGAACAAAAGCTAAGATAGAAATAAAAATTTATATTTATTCACTTAAATTTGTTTTGATTATATGTATATTTATATTTTATTTTTTGCTTTGTAAAAATATCTTCTCTTTTCTTTTTTTCTTTTTTATTATAATATTACAAATAAAGATTAAACTGTAATTTATTAGAATTTTAAATAAGTTTATACTAGAAAAAAAAAAAAAAAAAAAAAAAAAAAAATATATATATATATATATATATATAATATATTAAGTTTTTTATGCAAAAAAAAAATAATAATAATAAAAAGAACTATATTGAAAATATTAAAAAATAAGAATAGGAGAATAATATAATTAAAATAATAAAATTGATAAAATTGATTTAAATTTATTTAAATCATCAAAAAAAAAAAAAAATTTTTTTACTTGTAAATTAAAATTGCCCTTTTTTGGTAAATTGATGATAAATTTAATATTGATTGCATAAATTTACTGTGACCTAATCCAATGATTAATGAATAAGAGACTGCTTATTATTATTTTTTTTATATATATATAATTTTAAATATGCCCATATAAAATTAGAGATATAAAATATTTTTTAAAAGAATAAAAAATAAAATAAATATATTTATTATTCAAGTTTTTTTTTAGTGATCTAATAAATAATTTTAATATATATATTTGAATATTATTTAATTTTAGGTCAATTTTTTTTTTTAAACTGGGATTAACGAAAGGGGAGGATAACAGGACCTCCAGTCTCTCCTTTAAATGTAACAGACTCTCATTAGCTTCTTTGTCATATTGTATCGGCATCGACACGGACTAGGTCATAATGAATTTTATTATTATAATATTAAATAAAAGATCAATTTTTTTTATAATTTATTTTATATTCTAATAAATCACAAATGTTCACTGGTTACTTAAATTTAACTTTTTAATTATTACTTTAAAAGGTCATTTTGATACATAAACCTACTTAACAAAGATAAAAAAAAAAAATTTCTTTTCTATTATAAGCATTTTAAAAAGCAAAATTAAAAGATTCAATAGTGGTACATATTTTTTATCCATTCCTTTTCCAATATTATCTGTTTCTAGTATTATATTTTGTATATAATATTTATTATTAATTATTTATTATTTATTATTTATTCTTTATTCTTTATTCTTTATTATCTATTATTTATTATTTATTATTTATTATATTATTTATTATTTATTATTTATTATTTATTATTTATTATTTATTATTTATTATTTATTATTTATTATTTATTATTTATTATTTATTATTTATTTATTATCTATTATTTATTATCTATTATTTATTATTTATTATTTATTATTTATTATTTATTATTTATTATTTATTATTTATTATTAATTATTTATTATTTATTATTTTTATTATTTATTATTTATTATATATTATTTATTTATTATTATTGATTATTTATTTATTATTATTGATTATGTCATTATTTATTATTATTTATGATATATTATATATCATTTATTATTATTTATTAATTAATAGTTATTAGTTATTTATTATACAATTATTGTTTAATATTTATTTATTATTCAATTATTCAATTATTTATTATTTGTTATGAATTTTGAACTTTTGCAATTATCATTTATTATATTTTGTTAATTTAGAAATATATGTTTATAAAATAATTACTATAGTATATTAAATAATTATATGTAATATATTTTATATTATTATATTAATATATGATATTGCTTATTAATATATTAATGGTATCATGTGATGTCATACCAATTATTTTAATGCTCATATATTATATAATAATTCAAGAATATAATTATTAGATTGTAGTTCCTACTCATATAAATAAAATATTGTAATAATTAATATAATTGAATATATCAATAAATATATAGTATTAACTATAATTGTTATTTTTCTAACATTATTTAATCATTTATATATATTTTTTAATATTTTAATTAAGTCATTTTATTTCTATTTTTATTATGTTTTTTTTTTTAAATTTTAAAAATTTAATTACTTTTCGATATAATAATTCTATAAAATATAATATATTTATAATATATTATGTTAATTAAATTTGAATTAATCATCCATTTTTGTTAATTTTTTTCTATTAATTATATTTTTGAAATTTTTTTTAATTTTTGAAAATAAATTAAATGTATGAATATATAGGCCATATATTATTTAATTTATTTCATTCAATTGAATGTATTCAATTAAAAATTTAAATTTTAATTTTAATTATTATTATTTTATTTCTTAATTAAAAGTTCAGAATATAAATAATTAACTATAATTATTATAATTAATGATTATTTGAAGAAGATGAGTGAGTTAGCGATATTGAAAGAAAAATGATATAAATATTGTAATATTACATTGAAAAGAAGGAAGGAAGGAAAGAAAATAGGAAAAAGAAAAAAAAATAAAATTAAAATATAAAATAGAAGTTTAAACAAAACTATACTATAAATAGGTTTTATTATTATAAGTATATATTTTTGATATAACTAATTATTTTTTTATTTTTTTTATTTTCATTATTATTATTATTTTTTTTTTTTTTTCAAATTTCAATACAATAATTAAATAAATTATGTTATTTATCTATTTATTTTTATTGAATAATATTAAATAAATAATATAATCATCATATCTAAACATATTTTAGTAAATATTAACTATTTTATCATTATTTATTATTTATATGATTATTATTAATAATAATAATAATAATAAAATAAATAATAAAATTAATAATAATCATATATATAATAAATAATGATAAAATAGTTAATATTTACTAAAATATGTTTAGATATGATGATTATATTTCTAATAATTAATAATAATAATAATTAATAATAAAATAAATAATAAAATTAATTATTAGTATTATTATTATTAATTTATTTATGTGACTATTAATTATTCTATCTAATAATATATTATTAGATAGAATAATTAATAATAGAATTGGTAAATGAAAATTAAAATTAAACTATATAAAATAAAATATAGTAAAAGGAAATTGATTAATATATGCAAAATTTACTGTAATATTTGTTAATTTTTATTATTTATTTATTATTTATTTATTTATTCATTCATTTAATCATGAAATGTTTAAAAGGTTTAAAAACAATTTAATTTTTTAATAAACATTAATTTTTATTTTATCCATAACCAATTTTGAACTTTTTCATAATTTTAAATTAAACCTTTTTTATTTTTTTAATTATTTATTTATTTAAAAAATTAAATTATTACTATTATATATATATATATAATATTTTTGATGTAATGAAAAATATCAAATCAATCTTTATTTGAATAAAAAGTAAAAAAGTAAATCAAAATTTTGGTATAATCTTTGGTAAAAAAAAAAAAATTATTTTTATACTATTCTATAATTTTATAATTTTTGTAATAACTTATATAAATTAGTATATTAATTTAATAACATAATTAATTGTTAATTTTTTATACACAAAAATTTTTAAATATAATATCTATCTTATAAATAAAAATAACTATTTTTATAAAAAGAATTCAAAATGAATTTGAAAGAATTTATTATAAATTAAATTAAATATATATTCTATTGGAAATATCATTTTTATAAATCTCTTTTATTATTATTATTGTGAGAATATAATTTTATCAGAAGTTTAATAAGAAGCAAAGCAAAAAAAAAAATATATATATATATATATATAAATTATAAAACAAATATTTTTTTGAAATTTTTAATCAATGAACATTAATTCTTTATAATTTCAGGATTCAGGAGATATATTGTTAAAATAAATATTATAATATATATAACATATCATTAAATTTTATTTTCACAGGAGTAAAATAATATATATATATATTTATATATAATTCTTTTTGTTGCTATTATTTTTTTGAATAAAGTATATTTAAATTTAATAAAAAGGATATTAAAGTCATTTTCAATTATTATATGTAATAATTTGATAGCAATAATATATACTTTTTTTTTTTTTTTTTTTTTTTTTTTTTGATATTCAATAATTTATACATATATTTATTATAAAAATAGTAATAACAGTGTTATAAATTTAAACTTTATAAAAATAATATATATAGAAATATACTAAATATTTTTATTAAATAACATAAACAAAATAAAATAAGATATAAGATACAATCAATAAAAGTACTAAAATAAAGTTAATATATATATATTTTTAAAAGTTCAACATGAGTATTAATTATGAAATTATACAGTAATTTCTTGGAGATTTAGATTTCAACTAAGAAAAAATTCTTTTATCTATTTTTTTTTTTTTTTTTTTTTTTTTTTAAAAAAAAAAAAAACAATTTTTAGCTAAGCTAATTAAAAAAAAATAAAATAAAAAAAAAAAAAAAATTATATATATATAATTAATATCTAATAGTTATTATCGTAACATTGTAAAAACAAGAATATAAAATTTATTTATTTTTTTTTTTTTTTTTTTTTTTTTTTTTTTTTTTTTTACATATAAGTAGCAATTTGAAATTTTTATTTTTTAAATTTTATTAATTATTTATAAAGAAAAAGAAATAAAAAAAGACTTAAAAATATGAAATAAAAAATAAAAATTAAATAAAAATAAAAATAAACATAAAAATAAAAATAAAAATAAAATAAAATTCATATTAAATTAAAAAAAATTATATAAAAAATAATATATAATATATGGTAATAACAATAATAAAATTTGAATTAAATGAAAAATAAAGTAAAATATCATTTTTTAAATATTTATATTAATTAATTAAAAAAAGAAAATAATAATACAAAAAAAAAAAAAAAAAATAAAAATAAAAAATAAAAAATAAAAATATATATAGTTATGATTACATATTTAGAGAAAACGAAAAATACAAAACATAGATTGAACGTTTCCAATAAAACATGCATCAATAACACCTCAATAAAACCCAATATCATCGAAACATTAAATACAACAAATAATAATTCATTAATAGGAAAAACTACATCAGCTTTTGATAGGTTCTCTACTATTAATGATAATGAAAATAATACCAATAAAATTTTTGAAAACTATAAAAACTTAAATTCACATCAGTTATCAACTATTATTTCAAAATTTACCCAACTATCAATAGCAGAATGTATAAATAATAAACTTTTATCCTTTTTGGATGTTTTACCAAAGGAGTGTATACAATATATATTATGTTTCCTTTCAGCAAAAGACATAACTACATGTGCTTGCACATCAAAAAAATTTAATTATTTTGCTTCTAGTAATTATATCTGGAGGAAAAAATGTATTGAAGATTTTTCTTTTTTTCTTAAACATTCTGGTATAAGAGACCTAATCTTTTTTTCTTCTTATGCTTATGAAATTGATGATAATTTTAGTAAAAGTCATCAACATGGAAAAGTAGATCCATATTATTACTATGATCCGAAGGATAGGAAAAAAATGTCTTTAATTAATTCATATGATTACACAACTTCATCTTCACATTCATCAATAAATAATATTGTTTTTAATGAAAGTATTAATAAAAAGAAAAAAGAAAAAATAAAATCGGTAACATCATATTCTCTGTGGCAAAGTATAAGATCATTAAAACAATTATACATTAGAATATTATACCCCTATTCAAAATATATAGGTCTTTGGCATGCAGATTATCCATTTCATACAGGTGCATTAATTTCTGTTGAGCTAGTAACTAATATAAGAATTAAAAATCATACCTTTATTAAAGCATGGTTTTTAAATGCTAAAAATAAATCTTTTGGTACTACTTTCTTTTCAATGGATCAATTATATACTGTAGATGCCTTAGATTATGTTATAGAAAAGGTTCCATTTTTTGAAATTTCTATAAAACCTTCAGAGGATCTAATGAATGATGATGATGATGATAGTGATCAAGTAATGAATGAAGAAGAAGCAAATATAAAAAATAGCGATGAAGAATTTATAAAAAGTAGAAAGAAATTGGAAGAAAATATAATAAAATATATTTGTGGACAAAAATTTAATATTAATTTAATAAAAAGTAAATTAATGAATCATCCTTCCAGTCATCAAAAATTTAAGGATGATAATATTTATAATAAGAAAACCATTAATATCAATAAAAATAAAACTATTTTTAATACTAATATTTCAGAGGAAAATCCAGCTAGTTTATTACTAAATGAATCCACTAGCTCGACTTCTTCAGCATCAACGAAATCTCAATCTGTTTTAAAGGAAATTGATCAAAACAATGAGAAAACTATTCAAGATAATGTTATTCGTTCAAACATTGACATTAAACATAGTAATTATTTAAATAATAGCAATGATTACAATATATTAACAGATACTAATCTACCGATCACCATAAAAGAAATAAATGTTTCGACAAATAATAGTGAAAATAATAATAATAATAATAATAATAATAATAATAATAATAATAATAATAATAATAATAATAATAATAATAATAATAATAATAATAATAATAATAATAATAATAATAATAAAAATAATAGCAATAATATTAAAAAAATTGATTCTAATGAGAATAATATTAATAATATCAATAATATAAATGATAAAAGCAAAAAAAATGTTAATGATACTAATTTAAATGAGAATCAAAATTCTATCGAAAATAATAAAACCAATAATAAGTTATTAAATGAATGTAATATATGTCCATCGCCCATGCCCATTCCAAATTCAAAGAAACTATCACAATTTGATATAGAAAACAACAGTCGAAAAAATCGTAATACTCCAATGAAGAAAGAAGATTTAAGAATATTATTTACCGAAAGCTATATACCAAAAACTACTTCTAGTCACCATGGATGTTATAATCATTATAGTTTTTATAATAGAAATTATAGTAGGTTTTTAAATAATAATAATATTTATAATTCATTTGGGATAAAATCTTATTATACCAAGCATAATTATTTTAATTCAGAGAGTATGGCTTCATATTACCATAGTAATAATGTTGAAAAGGAAAAAACCAATAAAAGTCATATTTATAATAATAATAATAATAATAATAATAATAATAACTATAAAGAAAATACAAGTAATAATAATATTAATAATAATGTAAATGATAATGATAAAAATATTAAAAGTAAAAATTTAAATGAAGATAATACAATTAATTCAAATAATAGTATAATTGATGATAATTTAAAAATAAATTTAAATAATAATTCAATTAATAATAATTCAAATAATAATAATTCAAATAGTAATAATACGATAAAAAATAGTTCCCTTAATAATAATACATCTAATAATAATTCAACTAATGATAACTTAAATACTAATTTAAACAAAAATAATTTTAATTTAAACAAAAATAACAATAATAAAAACTATCTAAATAAATTAAGTTCAAATATAAATAATTCTTTAACATCATCTGTTGCCTTACAAAATAATTTGAAAGGTAAAAATATTACTAATAAATCATCAAATATTGAAATTTCTATTACAAATGATAACGATACCAAGAACGTTAGCATTGAGTCAATAGGTAAATTTACATTACATAGTAATATATAATAATAATAATAATTAAATAATATATAATAATATATATAATAATAATTTATAATAATAATAATATAAAATAATAATAAATAATAGTTATAATAAAATAATAGCTATAGTAATTATAATATATAATAATAATAGTAATATAGTAATATAATAATAATAATAATAATAATAATAATAATAATAATAATAATAATAATAATAATAATAATTTTAATGATAATAAATAATATTTAATAAGATATATTTTTTTCCCATTATCAATTTTTTAAAAGTGATTTAATATTAATTTAATAATAATAATAATATATATATATATTATTATTGTTATTATTATTATTATTTGTTTTTTTATTTTTTTATTTTTATTCTTTAGATTTATATCATGATTTAATTAATAAAAGTAATATAACAATATTTAATTATTACAACCCAAACCTTTGTATTAAAAAAGAAAAAGTACCATTTACTATAAATATATCCTATTCTTCATGCTCCCACCCTGTAAAATTAACACAGTCACCTAGTTCAGATATTGGTATATATATTTATATCTATTTTAGATATTATATTTTATTTTATAAAATTTTAAAAAATTATTTTACCTTATCTTAATTATTTTATTATATTTAAATATATTTAATAAATAAATTCAAATTCATAATATAACCTAATTTATTATTACTATTATATTCTATATATATTTATACTATTTTTTAAATAAAATATTAAATATAATTCTTTAAAAATAAATAAATAAATAAATTAATAAAAATAAAAATAATAATAATAATAAAAAATAAAAAATAAAAAATAGCTTTTATAAATGAAATACCTAATGAACATACAGGATTATGGACATCGAAAAAATCATTTCATGTATTACAACCATCACTAATTACTGTGATACAAAATTTAGAAATGGATGAAAATGAAAATTTTGAAAAATTAAAAAATAATACAAATAAATATCATATTTTTAATTTAAGTTGTCAAAAAGGATGTCACTTAAATAAAGTAAGAAGTATTTCCATTATAGAAGATAAAAAATTTTATGAAAACTTTTTATTTAATACATCCTATAGTAAAATTAATCTTCCATTGTCATCACATAATGTAAAAGAATCTAAATCAATTTCCCTATCAAATGTAAGATCTGATATTGATTTAACTTATTCATCCATTCTATCAAATTCATACCCATTAACGTATAATAGAAATTCATTTTCAATATTAACTTCAGCTTTAATTTCATCTCATTCATCCTCATTTTTAACTTCTTCTACTTTAATGTCTGATTTTAATTCATCTTCAATACCATATTTAGATGGCATTTGGATTGGTACATTTGGTCATCATGGATTAGAGTTTATTTATTTAAAAACATATAATAATAAAAAAATAATATCAAATTCATCTGAAAAGGATTCTCTTGTCACCTTACAAAATGAGGAACCTCCAATTATGATTAATACAGAGGGATATTCTGATTCAGAAGAGAATGAGAGAAATGAGGAGAATGAAGAGGACGAAAATGAGGATGATCATTATAATGATTTTAATCGTTCTTTTGATGAAAATCAAGATTCTGGTGTTCAAAATGAAAATGAAAATGAAAGTGAAAATGAAATTAGGCTTAATGAATTATCAAGTGTTCATAAAAATCATAAGACAGTAGTGGCATATAAAATTACTGGTGATGTGAATATTCCTAAAGGTGAAATAACGTGGACAGCAGATTTAAGTCATACTATAAGTAGTGAGATGACAACATTAGAAGGAAGAATTTATGATATATCTCAATCCAATGAATTTCTAAATTCTAAAATATATAAGGCCGAAGGAGTTGTTGCTCAAATTGGTTATAGAGAAATAAAGAAACAACCAGGAAAATGTATGTTATATATATAACTGAAATAAAGAAAAATTAATAATATTAAATATTAATTTTTTTTTTTTTTTTTTTTTTTATATTACAAATTATATATATAGTGATCATAATTTCCCAGGATGAAATTGCTATATTATGGGAAGAAATATATAGAATATCCAGGTTTAAACGATATTTTTAAAAAAAGAAATTTAACTTTGTGTAATCGAAAGAACAAAAGAATAAATAAAAAAAAAAAAAAATTATATATATATATATATATATTATATTATTTTATTTTAATATTTAAGGTACAAAAATATGTTCATAAACATTAAATACATATTTGTGAATTGTAAAAAAAAAAAAAAAAAAATAATAATAATAATAATAATAATAATAATAATTATAATTATAATATAATAAATAAAAGGATTTATATTTGATTAAATATATTTTTGATTTTCAATAAAAAAAAAAAAAAAAAAAAAAAAAAAAAAAAAAAAAAAAAAAAATTCATTTAATAATAAAATAAATAAATTAAAAAAAAAAAAAAAAAAAGGTTACTTTGTAAAATTTATATATATATGATAATTCAGCTTCTCATTTGAAATTTTATTTGATTCGATTTCATTATTATTATTATTTTTATTTAATAAAAATATTTATATTTAATTAGTAAAATAAAGTTTTTGAAAAAATAAAAATAAAATAAAAATAAAAATAAAAAAAAATTCTGGTACTTTATAAAATAGTTGAAATACTATATAAAAAAGAATATATATATATATATGAATGAAATATCTTTTTAACATAATCATATAATAGTATTTTTTTTTATTGGCTTTCTAAAGAAAAGAATAAATTATAATTCTTTTTTTTTTTTTTTTTTTTTTTTGACTTATTAAAGAAAAGTTAAATTATAATTTTTTTTACAGACTTGGATTAATGAGAGGGGAGGACAAAAGGGCCTTCAGTACCCTTTAATGTATCAGACTCTCATTGGATTTTTTAAGCAAGGCTAATATGAAAGATATTCTCGATAACACAGTTTTATACGGCTTCTTTTCAGTGATCTTTTGAACCATCATCGAGCATGAAATAACTACACTAATCCTCTAACAAATCAAGTGTTCTTTGTACTAGCAATTATATAGTCTAGCAATAATTTCATTTATGGGGAGGATAAAAATTGCCCCACATAAATTCAGAAGGTAGTCACGGGATTGATCCAGAACAAAATAGCTAAACATAGATCATGGTTATTTTTTAATAAATATGGAAATTTTTGTATATTCACTTTAAAATAATTTTATTATTTATTTATTTACTTATTATTGACCATTCATTCATTTATTAATTATTTACAATTTATTTATTTACTTATTATTATTTATTCATTTATTTATATTTCAAATCTTAGACAAATTAGATTTAAAGATATAAAAAAAAAAAAAAAATAAAACAGATTTCTAGATGATATAATTTTGTGAAATATTAAAAATAAATAATTAAAAAAAAAATTTTTTTTTTCAAATTTTTTTATTATATTTTATTCTATTATATATATACACAATAATTATTTTAGGTAAAAAAAAAAAGTGCATTTTGCTATTTTATATTTATTTTATATATATATACATTTTTTTTAATAATGCTTATTATTTAATTGTTACAATATAAATTTATATTAATAAAGCAAAAATATATCTATTATCATTTAATTAAATATATAAAGTAGATTGAAAAAAAAAAAATAAAAAATAAAAAATAAACGAAACAAAATTTAAAAATGTAAATTGAATTTATTTATTTATTTATTTATAATTAATCTTTATTTTTCAAAATTTTATTATTTCATTTTTGTTACTTTTTAATAACATCAATAAAAATGTCATGAATTTAAAAATATACTTTAGAAATCTCTTCATATACTGAAAAAAAAAAAAAAAATAAAAATAAGAAAAATTCAATGATGTATTATTAATATTATGAAAATAAAATTTTATTTTTATTAAATGAGAAATTGTTTATTTATATACTTAAATATGTAATACTTCTGCTTTATATTAAAATTGAAAATATTTTTCAAATCGAAATTGAAATTTAATATACATACATTTAAATATAAAAAATAAGGAAAGGAAATATAATAATTTATATTAAATGTCCAATGTAATTATATAAATTAAAGAGAAATTTAAATTCCAAAAGAAATTTATCAAAGAAGGAATTATTATTATTATTATTTTTAAAATCTAAAAATCCAAATAATTTGTAATATTTTTTTTTTTTTTTTTCAAAAAAAAAGAATATTAAATAAAAATGAAGGAAAATAGCTTTTTTTTTTTTTTTTTTTTTTTTTTTTAAAAAAAAAAAAATACATAGTAATAATAACATATATAATTAAAATTATATTATGTTATTACTTTTATTATATTGTATTAATTAAAAAAAAAAAAAAAAAAAAAAAAAAAGTAAATAGACAATAAAATATATAAATTTTAAAAAGTTGTTTATATAATAAAATAATTAAATATTATATATAATCCATAATTTAAAATTTATAAATAATTATTATTTAAGATGTTCTTATATAATAAAATTTAAAATTTTTATTAATTAATAATTCATAATTATTATTTAATATATATATATATATATATTAAATATGTAGAATTTAAAATTTTAAATGTCATCAAAAGATTTACTAAATTCTCGAACACCTTCTTCATATTCAACTGTAGCTGGAGGTCATCAGGAGAGGGAAGTTAAAAAGAAAGCAGAATTTACAGCTGATGATTTTCCTGCATTATCAAATACCTCCACAAGAACTTCCTTTGATGAACATGTATAAAATCTTATTGTTATTAATATCATATAATAATTAATAAATATTATTTTTATACATATATATATATTTTTAAGAAAAAGAAAAGATAACAATTATATACTTTTATAAATAAGTTATAATAAATAAATCTTTATCATAATTAATTAAATATTTTTATTTTTCATGACTAAAAAAAAAAAAAAAAAAAAAAAAAAGGGTATGAAAAAACAAATTCAATACTCAGTGAAGGCTGGTTCAAATCATTCATCAAAAAATACATCACAAGTTACATCACCCAGTAATTCAAGGTCAAATCTTAATTTAAATCAATATCAAAAAGTATTAACAACATCCCCAAAAGATGAAAAAAATGGACCAATAATAGATTCATTAATAAATTCAACTTCCAACATTTCATTGCAATCTGACTCAATTACTTCATCAGGGACAAACAAACAAAAAGATAATAAAAATGATAAATACTCAATTAATAGTTTATTAGATCCAAAAAGAGAAGAAAATATATTGAATACTGGAAGTGATATATTATCTTTTGGATTTGATCTTAATGATAAAAAGTAAATATTTTTTTTATATTAATTTTAAATATTTATTTATTTTATATATATATATATATATATATATATATATTTTCACATTTAAAATATTAAATTTAAATTTTTAAATTTTTAAATATATAATACGTATATACTATCATGATTATAATTATTATCATTATTACTATTACTATAACTATTATTAATATATGTTATTATTGCTATGATTACTATTATAATTATTTTAAAAAAATAAATAAATAAATAAATAAATAAATAAATAAAAAAAAAATTAAAGAATATATCCAAAATTTAGTTCTCCATTTTCAAACAAACCAAAATTATTTCCAAAGAATCAGCTACCGACATGTTTCAGTTTGCCACAAATGCCACCTCCAATAATAACAAAAATTGGTGTATTTTCAGATGAAACACTATTTTACATTTTTTATACAATGCCAAAAGAAGCAATACAAGAAGCAGCTGCACAGGAGTTGTATAATAGAAATTGGAGGTATCATAAAAAACTAGGAATCTGGTTGGCTAAAGAATTAGGTAGTGAAGATGTAGTAAAAGGTATTGGATGTGAAAAGGGTTTATATTTATACTTTGATCCAAAAAATTGGGAAAAGAAGAAGAGCGAATTACTTATTTATTATGAACAATTAGAAGAACGTGGTCCAGTCGGTATAAGTTTATGTAAGAATAAATTTAATAAATATACAAAAAAAAAAAAAAAAAAAAAAAAAAAAAAGAATTTAAAAAAATATGCAATTATCCAATATTATTATTATTATTATTATTATTATTATTATTATTATTATTATTATTATTATTATTTTGATTATTAAAAACAAGATAAATATAGTAAATAGATTATATAAATAATTTTCATTCTTTTTTTTTTTTTTTTTTTTTTTATTTATTTAATATTTATATATATAAATTGAAATACTAAATAATATAAATATATATGTTTTTACAATATATAATTAAATTAAACCTATTTATTAACAAATTTATCTATAATAAATTTTATATATTTTATATTATTTTTCTCTCTCTTTAAATTTCTATTTATTTATATATTTAAAATTCAAAATTTTAAAATGATAAAATAATTATTGGAAAAAAAAATAATAAATAAATAAATAAAAATAAAATAAAATAATTATATAATAAATAAACATTTATATATTTATATACCCATATATAAATATATTTATTTATTGTATAAATAGATAATAAAGAAGAAGAAGAAAATAAAATAAATGAAGCAAACTTAAATAATATTGCCTTAATGAATATGATAAGACAGGGTAGTGCAGATGGTATTAATGCCTCACTATTAAATAATATGAATATGGCAAATAGACAAATACTAGCAGATCAATTAGCAATGAATCAATTTTCATTTGCAGGAAATAATC
>JACVTC010000004.1:1342500-1350000 GCA_016946835.1 Neocallimastix lanati (nom. inval.) | reverse complement strand
TTTTTTTATTATTACTATTATTATTATTATTTCTCATATCTATCATTATTAATATATTTTAATGGATTCACTATTATTTTATGTATTTTTCTTCTTCTTATTATAAGCTCGATAGTTGGATAAATAAATAATTAACCAATATTGCATATAGCAAGAAATAAAATTTAATTTAATTCCATACAAAATTAAAAAAAAAAAAATATATATATATATATATATATATATACATAAAATATATAACTTTTAAAGTTTAAATTATATAATAAATTAAGACAAATTAATAGGATTATTAATATTAAAATAATAAAAGAAAAAAAAATTAATTAAAAAAAAAAAAAAAAAAAAAAAAAAAAAAAAAAAAACTATAAACAATTATGGAGAAACCAGTTCATATGAGTATTAATACTACTATAAAAAAAAATTTTTTTGAAATAATCATAAATATTACCTAATTATATATTAAATATATATATTAAATAAATATATAATAAATAAATGGTTATAAAGAAGTTCTATATAATATATATTTAATATTATCTATTTTAATAAATAATAATAATAATAAATTGTGACATTAAATAATTAATTAATTATGGTCTTTTATAAATTTTGAAAATTCCTAAAAATTAATAATTGAAATATTATTAATAAAATGCTTAATTAATTCTTTTTTCTATTTTCTATAGATTATTTTATATTTTATTACTAATGTTAAATATAATATATATATATATTTATTTACTATCTCTATATTTATTATTATTATTGTTATATATATATATATATATATATTATATTTTTGTATTTAAAAATTATTTATTACAAAATAATATTAAGATAATAATATAATATTTAGATAATAGTGTTAAGTCTTAATATTAAAATTATACTAAAAATTTTGAATATAGGGATTAATTTTTTACCAAAAAATAAATAAATAAAATATATATATATATTTAAAATAAATATTCTTATTGTTTCATATACAGTAACAATTATTCCCGGTTATTCTTATTTATTTATTTATTTATTTATTTATTCATATATTTTTATAAATATATATAGATAAATAAATTTATAAATTTATTTTATATTTATATAGTATAATAATTAAATATACTACGATGTAAATAGTTTTGTTTATCATCTTTATCATTTGTCTTGGTACATATATTTTGAATAACTTTTTGAAACTTTTGATTTCAATGATTTTTTATTAGTTTCTGATAAATTTGGAAAATTAAGTTTAATATTGGATTTGGAATCGATATGTTTCATGATCGATTATGATTTTTTAATCATTGGAAGCAATAATATCATGCTTTTCTTTTCTTTACTATGCGTATGAGAAATTGAAGAATTTGTTTCTTCGTCTAAACTATGTTTTTTCTAAATATTTATATCGAATTTAAAACTGAGGAGATTCATTAACTTTTGGGTCCTTCGGGTTTATTGAAACAATACCTTCTAAATCGTAGGGTTTATTACATTGAAGATAAATGATTGATGGTGCTTTTTTCAATTCATGTTCTGAAAATATACATTCACCCATATGAAAAAAAAAATTTTATATTTACCAGTCATTTCTTTCATTGTAATTAATTAAAATAAACTGAGGTATTAATACACCATTGTCTATGGCACTCAAAACTATTGAAGAATGTTTATTAAAAGGTGTAAAAGTTGGATTCGGTGTTAGATTTAATGTTGTAACATCCTGTATTTTTTTTTAATAATATTATTTAATAATCAAAAAGTATTTAATAACCAAATAAGTGGTTAATAACCAAACCGGACAAAAACTTTAATTTAATAATATTCAATAAATACATATTCAAGTTATAATTAAATATTAATTTTTAATTTTAATAATTTTTATTCTAACTTTAAATAAGTATATTTCAATTATATAATTTTTCCTTCATTGATATAAAATATTTACAAATAAAATCCCTGTCAATATTTTTTTTATTTAATAATTTTTTTATAACGGAATTTTTATTATATAATTTTTCTAATCTTCAAGATATAATAGGTTCTTTTAATGCCTAAAGGTTTATCAGTTTTATCAATTTGCTTATTCTTCTTTTTAGACTTTACAAGTCCATTACATTTTGGAATTATACTTTCATCACAACCTATTTTTAATAATTTATTTTTTTTATTTTTTTTTAAATATTTATTTATTCAAAAAAAAAAAAAAATAAAAAAAAAGATTAGGTAAAAAATAATATAAACAAATAAATAGAAATTGATAAAAGTTTATTAAATATATTTACTTTATTATTACTATTATTATTAAATATATATATATTATTTGAAATGTATTATGAAATTTCAATTTGGTAAAATAATAAACGATGAATGATTTTTTTTATGTTTAATATTAGGTTTTCTTTTTATTCCTATAAATTATTTGATAAAATAGTAAAATATAAAGATATTTAATACTTAATGACACCCTAAACTGCTTATTAATAATAAAATTAATTACAATTAATCATAATTTCATTATAAAATTTCAAAATTTCAAAATCAAAACTAAAATAAATAAATAAATAAATAAATAAATAAATAAATAAATAAAAAAAAAAAAAAAAAAAAATTTAATTTATTAAATAAAATATTTTAAAATATTTTATTTTTTTGGTTAAATTTTTTTTTTTTAATTAAATAATAAATTTAAGAAAATATAAAAGAAAAAAAAAAGATTTTTTTTTCTTATTTTTTAATAGAAAAAAAAATTTTTTAATAGTTTAATTAAAATGTTAATGACAGATACAAAAGAAGCGTCAGCAGATTTCTGGAATGAATTTCAAACAGAAAAAGAATGTAATTTACTATTAAATAATATTAAAAATAAAATAGAATAGAATTAAATAAATAAAATTAATCGTATTAATAAGTACAAAAAAATTTTTTTTTTTTTTTTCAATCAATTATTATTTTCTAAATGTATACTCTATATATAATAGCAATTTTAAATACTTTAACTAATTTAAATAATTCAATTCCAACCTTTAAATTGAAAAATGAATTCAATGAAATATTAAGTAGAATTAATAATTTAGAAAAAAGTGTTATTACAGCTTCTATTTATTTACCACCACACGATAAAGAAACTTGTTCAAAAGTAATAAAGCATTTTGTATATAAATAATATAAATTAATTCAAAATATAAATGTTTAATCCATGAATTTTATATTCTTTATATTTAAATTATGTCTATTAGCAAATTAAATTATTAAATGAAGAATTAAACAAAAGAAAGGTTTTATTAACACCAAAATCAAAATTCTCATTTAAATCAAGAAACAAAATAAAAAAAAATACAGATGTTGCTAACAATTTAACATTTTCTTCTTCAGAATCAATTGAAGAAAAAAAAGGTTTATATTATCATTATTTTTGTCATTTTTAACCATTATTTATTTATTTTTTTTTCAAAAAAAAAAAAATAAAAAATAACAATAACAATAACAATAACAATAATAATAATAATAAATTAATATATAATTTTATATAATAAATATTTATATAAAAATTTTTAAAATTCTTTTTAAAGAAATTGTCAATGTACCTAAAAATGCTCTTCTTTTTTCCAATAAAACGAATGCTTATTTAACAGCTCAAGATTTACAAAATACAACAAAAGATGTTTACTTAAATGATTTGGAATCATGTGTGATTGATTTAATCAATATAAAATTTGACATTGCTATCTTACAAATGAACAAAATTAAAAATTGTATTGTTTTTGTTAATCCAATAAAATCTTCAATGATTATTGATAATTGTGATAATTGCTATTTTGTTTTAGCTTGTCATCAAGTAAATAAATAAATATATATATATATATATATATATATATAAAATTAATAGATTTTTAATATCAAATGAAGTATTTCTTTTCATTATTTGTATAGTCATTATTGAAATTATAACATCATTTTTTTTTTCTAAAAAAATAAATATTTATAATTATAAAATCTTAGTTTAGAATGCATGATTCAAAAAATATTGATGTTTATTTACATTGTGGTAGTCATCCAATTATTGAAGATTGTGTTGGTATTCGTTTTACTAAATATGAATTACCTGTTAGTAATATAGACGAACTCTTTAAGGTAAAATACATAAAAACTAAGATGTTTTATAGAAACTTTTTATTAAAGAAAAAAAAAGAAGAAATTATTATTATTGTGATAATCTTTTTAATGACATATATATTTATATTATATTTAAAATTTTATATTAAAAGATTGCTGATATCGATAAAAATAATAATCAATATGACTTAGTGGAAGATTTCAAATGGTTAAAACAACAAAAGTCTCCAAACTGGAATGTTATGGAAGAATCTGATAGAAAACCATTAGTTATTTTAGAAAATAAGGATGATATTAATCTCTGGAAAAAGACTTATTTACCAAAATAAATTAAATTAAATAATAATTAAATTATATGAAAAAGAATAGGAATAATAATAATAATAATAATAATAATAATAAAGTAATACTATTATTATTATTAATAAATAAAATAAAATAAAATAAAGATAAAAAAAATTAAAAAAAAAAATAGAAAAAATAAAAAAAAAATAAAAAATAAAAAATAAAAAATAGAAATATAATAAAATATAATAAAATATTATTACTAATAATAATAATAATTAGATGAAAAAAAATTATTAAATATTTTTATATGAGTCTAATATTAAATATGTAAAATATAACTAATTTCAAAAGATTACAGAAAAATGTTGATTCATTATCTTTAGATATATTAAGATATCATTTTGTGTTGCTTAATTGAATATATTTATGTATATATATATTTATTTTTTTTTTTATTTTATTGTATTTTTTTTATATTTTTCAATATGTATTTATATTAATATTATACTATTTATTTTATTTAAAATTTTATTGCAATTTGCAACAAATTAAATAGAAATTTATATATGTATTACTTTCTTACTTATTTTTTTTTTTTTTTTATATATATTTTTTTTACTGTTTTGTATAAATATTTATAATATGTTAAAATAGTATTTATTATTATTATTATTATTATTATTATTATTATTATTATTATTATTATTATTATTATTATTATATTATTATTATTATTATTATTATTATTATTATTATTATTATTATTTAATTACTTATTTTAATTATTTAATTATTAAATTATTTATTTAAATTAAAAATTGGTTAATATATATATATATATAATTCTAATTTGTTTCTCCACCAGTAACTATTAAGAATAAAAAGGATGAAAATAATAATTGTGAAAATTTACTATTTTCAACTTCTAATTTAATTTCCCATTTTGAATCACGAACTCCTTTTTTTAAATATTCCTTTCCTTTGGCTTCACCTATACAGCGTTGTTTATGCTCATCATTATCAATATGAGTTTCTAAAATAATCCATTGATGCTCCTTAAAATCACCTGTTATTAAAAATTGAGGTGACCCAAATGGTGTTACAATCTGAACTTTCTTTTTTGTAGTGTACTGCACAGTACCAAGTACAGAATACTTTGTTTTGATACTAAATACTTTTGTATTTGGTAATTCTTTTAATATCTCTATATTTTGAGTTTCTGAATACTCTGGTCGACTATCATGTACTAAAATTTTATTATTTTTATATTTATCTTTTGAAGAAAAGAATGATCTATATTAATAATAAGCAATAAATTTAATATTATATATATTTAATGTGTTAATATTTAAGGTATTTTTTTTTAAATATTTTACATGTTTTAATAAATATTTTATACTTAAAAAATATATATATATATATATGTATATATATAAGTAATTACGTTTTTTGGTCCCAATTTGATAAGTCTACACTAAATAATTCAATCCCAGGATCAATTTTAATTAATGCTTTCCTTATCTTATTATTGGTACCAGATATATTAATATAGTATAAATCACGAACTTGTTCGGTAACAACATTAACCTCCATTTTCTTTTGTAGTTTTTCATTTTGTTCTAATATTTGTTGTTCTATATCTCTCTTTTGTCTTTCTAACTCTTCTTGTTCCGGATTGCTTTTATTATTAAAATATATTATATTAATATTATTAATGCTATATCTTGTATTATTTTTATTTATTTATTATTTAAAGCACGATAATACTTACTCTAGTTGACTTTTTGTATCATAGTTTTTATATAAATTAATGTTTAATGAATTTGATAATATAACTTGGAATTTTACACAACGATGTTTTGCTTATATTTAAATTTATATATATATATATATATATTAGTTATTATTACTTTAATTCATATTTATTTATTTATTAATTTATTTATATTTATTTTTTTTTTTTTTTTAATCTTATTCATATTATATAAATATATTTACGGTTTTCTGGTATTTCCATATTTGGACTAATTATTCCACCTTCAAAGAAATCCTGACCAAATTGAATGAAATCACCACTTTTTATTTCATGTGGCTCACAAACAGTTCCATATTGACAAATTCTTACACCATTTAAGAATGTTCCACCGTTGCTTCCTAAATCTCTAAGAAAAATCTTTTTTTTTTTTTTTTTTTTATTTTATTTTTTAACAATATAAATAATATTCATATTGATTATTATTTATAAGTTATTTTTTTATATTAAATTAACATATATTATTAATTAATAAAATAATTTTTATAAACAAATACAATAGCATTAATAATTAATAATAATTATAATAAAAATAATAATAATAATAATAATAATAATATTTTAATATAACATATAAACTATAAATCTTTGTTTCTTTTAGTTAAAATAGATAAATTTATATACTAATAATAAAACTTACTTTATCATTATCACTCCATATTTCAGCATGTGTACGAGAAATTACTAGACTTCTGAAGGATATGAAATTTTCAACATTATCCACATTTGAGCGTCCAAATCGAACAGGTTCATTTAAATCCACTGTACAAATTTCAAACATATTATTTAATGGAACTAATACCATTTGTAAATCAATTAATTCTCCATTGCTGTTTCTATTAAAATAATCCTCATAGAGATAACTTCTTCTATCCATTCCTTCAGGTTTAAAAGATTTATCAAAGTTTTTAATGAATTGAACACTTGTACGAAGTCGCTCCATGGTTTTTACATTATCGATACTCATAACAGAATATCGATCATATGAACTGGAATTAAGAGGAGAAATTTCACTTCTATGTTTAAGAGAAGATCCTTCAGAATAATTTCGCTTATGGTTAATCTTTGATATGGACTTTGAATTCTCATACCTATTATCAATCTGGTTTTTAACACCTTCTTGACCATTATTATAATGATTCGCCATATTACGAATAGCTGAACTAGATTTTATAGATTTAAGAGAAGAATAGTCTTGATTTGAATCACTTCTCTGACGAATATGAGCAAATTCTTCATTTTGTCCATAGGGTCTTAATTTTTCTTTATACCTTTGGGAATTTGATGAA
>JACVTC010000004.1:1272500-1337500 GCA_016946835.1 Neocallimastix lanati (nom. inval.) | reverse complement strand
ATATTATATTTACTTCATATATATTACTTAATTATATTTATAATAATTTATATTATATATATATTTTAATTTATTTATTTATATATATGTTTATAATTTTATTATTGTATTATTGCTACCTTTTTTTTTTTGATGTAATTTCCTATAATTATTTATTATTTTATTATGGATGTTAAATTGTCAATTTCAACATTATATTAATATATATATTTGTTTTAATACCCAGCAAGTAAAGGATTTTGGGGTGAAATTCTCGGCGTAGGTGATTTTTATTATGAACTTGCAGTGCAAATTATTCAAGTTTGTTATTTATCACGTTCAAGAAATGGTGGACTTATTGAAATTAATGAATTGAAAAAGACGTTAACTGAAATTCGTGGAAAAAAGGCAGTAAAAATAACAGTGTAAATTAATTCTAAAATTTATTTTTTTTTTTTTGATTAAAATTTTGAATATTAATAATAAAATAAAATAATTATCTAATATGATATATATATATTATATAATTTTAATTATTCTATGGTAAAATTCATAATAAATTTAATAAATAAAAATTATAAAACAACAACAACAATAATAATAATAATAATTATAATAAGTGATGATATAACAAGAGCTTTAAAAACAATAGAAATTCTGGGTTCCTATTTTTCAATAATAAAAATTGGTGATAAGAAAATGGTACAATCAGTACCAAGAGAACTAAATTCAGATACCTCAAGTATTTTATTACTTGCTCAGGTTTGTAACAACAAAAACAACAACGATAACAAAAAAAAAAAAAAAAAAAAAAAAAAAAAAAAAAAAAAAGATAATAAAATAATATTAATTATATTATTTGTACATGTGTGTACTTACATATATATATAATTAATTATAAACTTTTAAAATACCAATTTTCATATACTAGAAAACTGGTTATACATCTATTCAACAAATTCAAAAAGAACTTCACTGGGATTTGCTTCGTATTAATCAAACTTTGGTAATTATATTAATAAATAACATATATTAATGTAAAATGTCTATATATATATATATAAGAAGTTGGAAATATTTATCATTAATTTTCAATGTGAAAATATGTATACAAAACTTAAAATAATACACGATAGGAATCTCTTATCAAAGAAGGTATATGTTGGCTTGATGATTATAATGGACAAAAGAATTACTATGTTGCTTGTTACTTCCAAAATGAATTATCTTAGAAAGAATACGTAAATAATTAGAAAAATAAAAATGTGTATTAAATATATATATATATATATATATATTAATAATAAAATAAAAAAAGTATTTAAATAGTAAATAATATATTAAAACATGTGCAAACTCAAAAAATAAAAAAATAAAAATAAAAAATAAAAATTAAAAAATAAAAAATATTCATTGCAAAATTTTAATACAAAAGAATTATTATTATAATAACAATAAATATTAATAAATATTAATAAATTCAAATAATTATTTTTAATAATATTAAAAATTGAGATTAATATATAAAAGTATAGATGTTACATATATAATTAAATTGTACATATAGTAACAGAAATAAATGATATAAAAATGTTTTTAATGTGTTAAATTGTATTAATGTATCAAAATTTCAAATTTATATATAATTATTAAATATATGAAATTTATAAATAATACATGAAAATTTAATTTAGAAATAATGAAAAAATGATAGTAACTTATTAACAAAAAACAAAAAATAAAAATAAAAATAATAATAATAATAATAATAAAAATAATAATAATAATAATTTTTATAAAATAAATTTTCTTTTTTTTTATAAATTTAATTTTAATTTTTGCAGGATAAAATTTAAATAGTTTTATTACGATATATATTTTTTTTTTGTTTTCTATTTACCTTTGAATATATAATGATTTTTGATGAATAATAAGAATATTTTAACAATGTTGCTTTTCTTATTAATTGATTTTATCAAATTGCTATTTTGTACTTTTTTTATTTTTATTATTATTTCATTAAATGAAATTAATAATTATAAATTGTATAATATATTTCTTATCTTTATTTCATAATTTTTTATTGTTGTTATTGTAATTATTATCAATAAAAAGCTTTGTCCTTTATTTATATGTTTGTATTTATTAATTTTTTTTTATAAATTTACTTATTATTTGCTTAAAATTTATTTTTTTTTTTTTTTTTTTCTTTGTTGTTGTTGTTGTTGTTATTGTTATTGTTTATTTAAAAATTTATTCTTATCATTATTCTAATTATTATTACTATTTAATTTTTATCATAATTCGAAATCATCAAATGCTTCTTGAATAGATTTCCCAAGAATCTCGTTTAATTCTTTCACATGCTTATTATTTGCCAATCTTTTTTCAAATGCTTTATATTCTTTACATGCTTTCTCAATATTCATAATAAAATTAGGTGCTGCTTTTCCAACAACCCAATTTTTTAACATTAATGGTATATTTCCTTTTGGATCATCGTAATACTATCAAAAAAAGTATATATATATATATATATATACACAGAAAAGGAAATGAAAAATCATTATTATTATTAATTATTAATATTGTATATGAAAAAAAATATATACCTCCATATAAACATTGCATTTTCCATCTTCACGATCAGAATAAAATACTGTTGTTTGTTCATATTCGGTAATACGAATAGTTCCAAAATTTTTTACTTCTTGTGTAACTTCTTCATCATTATCTAGTGAACTATTATCTGCAATTAAGAAAATCATATCATTATACTTTAAAAAAAAATAGGTATATAATTATTTAAATATAATTTTAATAATAAAAATATTAGTATATTATATATTGGATAATAACAAACGATAATAATAATTATCATTATATTATAATTATTATTTATTAGTCATTTTACCTTATGTTCATATGTATTTCTTTCAAAAACATACTCACGATTTGAAAATGGCCATGGTAACTTTATTTCCCAATGAATTTCAAAATCTTTTAAATAATTTTTACCCAATGAGGAAGAGGAAGGAGATGTTCCATCCTTTTTCTTTTTATTTTTTCTCTCAAAAATATTAATTTGCTGTTTTAAATCATCCCATTCTTTACGATATTCTAAATCCATGTAAACTTCATAAGCTTCTCTTAATGTAACATTATCCAAATAACCTAATATGATATATTCATTAATGCCAGTAGATGGCCTTACTCTAGTATATACTTTAATTCTATTCTTTATTACGGAATCAAGGGTATAATTAATTAAATTTGGATTTAAAGCTCTTTCAGCAATATTGTCTAATTTTGAAGCAGTCATAGTTTGTAAATCAATATCCGTGGAATACTGTGCATTTTTATTAATAGATTTAGTTTTAGTATCAGTAAAGTTGGTATCGTTAATAGAAGTATTAGTGTTTGAAAGCGATGACTGATAATTATTGGTAGTTGAAAGAAAAGAATCTGAATGATTATTGAAGTATTTTTTATCATTATTATTAATAGTTGTTGTTGTTGTTGTTGTTACTTTTGTTATATCTAATGCTAACGAAGATTCAGAAGCCGTTGTAAAAAATGATTCTGTGATAGAGTTTAAAGAAGCTGCTGATTGAAAATCAATCATACTCTGATTATTTGAATGAAAAGATGAACCTGTTGTAGGAGAACAAAATTTTAAGGAGTTACATTTATCTTGAAGATAGCTTTTTTCCAAATGACTAACATTAGTATGGTTCATATCATATTCATTATTATTAGAATTTGAAGTATTGGAATTTGCTGTGACAGCTATAACCGAAGTATTAATAGAAGTATTTAAATCTTCAATTTTATTATTATTATTATCAATAGAATTAGTTTTATTTGTTGATATTAATGAAACATTTTTCCTCTCATTTCTTTCCACTGAATATGTATTTTTAATAATTTCATTTGAAATAGATTGATTAGTTAAGATATTTGAATTATCTTTATTTAAAAATTTTTTCTCTTTATTCTTTTTTCCTATATTAATATTAAAACAACAAAATAAATGCATTTTATTATTTATTTTTCTTTGAATAACTTGCTATGTATTAAATTTAAATATAACTTTTTAATAATTATATATTAAATTCAAATATAATTTTTTAATAATTATAATTATCTACAGCAAAACAAAAAAAAAAATATTTATTCATTACTGTTTGCAAATAAAGAATATTGTATAAAAAATATATAATAATAATAAAAAAATATCTAATAATTTTTTTAAATAAAAATATATATATATTTAAATTTAATTTTTAATATTTTATTGGAAATTTTTGAATAGTTGATAGTTGATTTGCAACTATTATAACTTTAATATTATTATTATTATTATTATTATTATTATTATTATTATTATTATTATTATTATTATTATTATTATTATTATTATTATTATTATTATTATTATTATTATTATTATTATTATTATTATTATTATTATTATTATTATTATTATTATTATTATTATTATTATTATTATTATTATTATTATTATTATTATTATTATTATTATTATTATTATTATTATTATTATTATTATTATTATTATTATTATTATTATTATTATTATTATTATTATTATTATTATTATTATTATTATTATTATTATTATTATTATTATTATTATTATTATTATTATTATTATTTTTAATCAACCATTTTAGGATATTAAATAAAATTATAAAAACAAAAAAACTTTATCTTTATTTAATTTTTTAAATAATAATTTTTATAAATTAAATTTTAAAAATAATATTTTTTATTAAAAGAAAAAAACAAAATTAATAATTTCAGCATAAATTTTCAGGAAAATTCTAAATTTTAGAAAACCTAAGAGAATCAAATCATTTGATATTTATATTTTAAATTCTTTATTATAAACTAATTACTATTTGTTAAAAACTTATCATATTTATAAACCTCAAATAAGTGATAAATTTTCAAACATATATTCTCAAAAAGGTGTGACTGACGATACTATTCCTGAATGTCAATTACCATTTACAGATCAGGAGTTATAACTGATATTACTATAAATCTTCATGTTTTTTTTTCTGGAAAGACTATAGGTTATTTATTAGAAATGCTTATAAAATTTATTACTAAAGAACCAACTAATTCTCGCATTAGATTTAATTCGGATTTATCAATATTATTAATTATGAAGAGTTATTAAATAAATTAGAAAATGATGATTTATTATTATACAATAATGAAATAATGATTGAATCTATGATTGATATTTGTTATTATAATGCTTTACAACATCAAGTTAAAGAAAAAATGTTTTATAAAAATATTGTTTAATATAAATTCTGTAACTAGACAACCTATTGAGGTAGAGCTAAAGGTGGTAGATTAGGAATTGGTTAAATAAAAAGGGGAGAGTTGCATTTCATCAAGCGGCGTATTGATATAAATATTTCATCAAGTGGCGTATTGATATAATAAATTAATATATGTACAAAAATTCAAAAAATGTTTTTTTAAAACTTTTTTTATAATATTTAGTTAGTAATAATAATAAATATTATTTTAATTTTATTTTAACAAATAATATATTTTAATTAAATATTTTGTAAAATAGTAATAAAATAATTATTTATAATTTTTGTAAAATAATAATAAAATAATTATTTATAATTTATGTAAAATAATAATATAATTATTTATAATTTTTGTAAAATAGTAATAAAATATTATCCATAATATTGAATTATAAAAATATATTTAATTATAAAGATATATTTTAATATTTTATATAATAGTAATAAAATAATTATTTATAAAAAAATATTTAATTATAAAAATATATTTTAAAAAAATAAGTACATCAATATTAGTAATTTTCTAATTTATTTATTTATATTATATTCATTCATTTAATAATTTTCAATTGGCGAAATGCAACATGGAGAAATGCTTCACTCTATAAAGAGATGTCTTAATAGTTCATAACTCTAAATTTAACTATAAAATATTTATATATTGCTAATGTTAAAGTTAGATATCTAAAAAGCAAATCTCATTAGATGATTTATTTAATATTATTGTTAATAAAAAAAGTTCTATTAATGATATTTTAATATTTTCCAGGAAATATAAAAAATATAAAAAATAATAATATTTATTATTGTTTTCAGTTAAAAAAAATATTAAAATAATCTACTATAGAAAATAGAAATTTTTTTTATATAATAAATATCTTTTATAATATTAAAGAGTAAAATTATTATATTTTTCATTTATTAATGAATTATTTTAAAAGCAAATAATAATAAATGGTTGAAATTATTTATATTAGTTTATATTTTCTTTAATGGTAACAGTCTTCATTTATTAGATATTATAAAAATTATAAAAGCTATTAATTTATATTTCCTAGTTAAAAAAATAATTTATGTTTATTTTCTAGTTTAACAAAAATTTTATATAAATTTATTTAAATTTAATTTTAAAAAATAATTAAAAATATTTTATTTTATTAAAAAAATAATTTATGTTTATTTTCTAGTTTAACAAAAATTTTATATAAAATTATTTAAATTTAATTTTAAAAAATAATTAAAAATATTTTATTTTATTAATAATATTTTAAATTAAATTATATAATTAGAACATATAATCTTATTATACCAAAAATTAATATTTTGTATAATTAATAGAAATTTTAAATTAATCATATTAGTATAATTTACTATCTACAATTAATTCGTAATTTTTAATAACTATCTACAATTAATTCGTATTTTTAATAACTACCTACAATTAATTCGTAATTTTTAATAATATTATTTTCAACATAATATTAAACTTTTCTAACACTAATTTAAATAATTCAAAAAATTCACAGTTTTTATTTTCATTAATATAGAATTTATTCCATTGTTTATACTATCTCTATACTATATAAATATTAACTTCTAAGCCTACAGATTCTACAAACTTTTCGATAATAAATTCACCAACTAAATCACCCTTTAAAATAAATTCTTTTGTAACTTTTTTAACCTCATTAGGAATTATTAAAGATTCATTTTTATATGTTTTTTAATGATTCCGTAAGTATATGCATAAATGTCATAGCGTACTTTTCTAAATTATTATCTTGCCATATAATATCTTCAACTTATTCATTTTTTGAAATATTTCATTAAAAGGTATTACAATTAATAACTTTGCAAATTCCTGTAATTGATACATTTCAACTATCAGGTTCTTCAGAAATAGCAACTCTAGTAGAATCAATGTATAAAGTATGGATCAGCCACTATCGAATGACTTAACCTAAAAATAAAGATATATTAATTTTGAATGGTAATCATCTATCTCCAATTTTAATAAATTAACCAAAATTAATTTGCAATTCATATAAATGTTCCATCAACCTAACCCCTAACCCAATTCCATTCCTTTATTAATATTATAAAATAAATTTTAAAATCTTATTACAGGTTACTTTTCGAATCTAATCTTAAAATCTTTTTTATATAATATTGAGTAATTTGATTGGATAAATGTAATTATATAATTTATATTAAATTATCGATATTATTATGCGTTTTGGTTTTGGTTGTTAATTTATAAATAAATGGAGAAATATTAATATGGATAAATTTAAGAATTATCCTTCTATATCTTTAATTTATTGTTTTAATAAAAATTCGAATAATTTAATTTATTTTATTATTAAATAGTAAAAAAAATTTTTTTTAAAATATTCATATGTCTTTCCAGTTTTATCCTGATGTGCTAATATTAGAGAATAATAATACAGTTAAGGTTTCTAAATGAACTCCTACTACCTTCTGAATTTATATTTGACCATTTTCATCCTCTTAATGTGCTTTTCTCTATAAGTGAAGTTGGTATTCGTATTCCTATTGCTAGACTATATTATTGCTAATGTAGATAGTACTTGCTTTATTAGAAGATTAATGTTGTTATTTCTTTCTCAATGACGGTTTAGTAGATCATTTAAAAGAAACGCGTAGTATAATGCGGCATATTGGGAATGTCTTTCATATTATCCTTGCTTAGATAGAGGTCCGTGTCAAGACCGAAACGGTATGGAATAGAATCTAATGAGTCTCTAATACATTTAAGAGATAAACTGGAGGTACTATTGTTCTCCAGTCGTTAATATCGTTAATATCAGTGTAAAGAAAAAATTATCAAAAAAAATATAAAAAAATTAATATATAAATATAATATTTGATTTGATAATTAATTATAATCTAAAAAAAGACATAAAAATTATTGAAAATATATTAAATAATTTTTATTTTTAAATATTTTTAAATAATTTAATTTAAAATAAAAAAAAAAAAAAAAAACTATTGGTTTTTTCTTTTCTATTTTTTTTTTTTTTTTTTTTTTTTTTTTTATTTAATATAATATATTGATTTAATTTATATAAATAATTATTAATATATTCATAAATAATATTTAAACCTCAATAAAAAATAAACATTTTCCGTAAAAATTTAATTAAATACTTTTAAGAGAAAAAAAATATAAAAAGAAAAATAATTATCTAATCTTTTTTTTTTATAATTTCTTATTATACAAAATAATAATTAATATTTTAATATTTTTAATATTTATTAATAATTTTTAAAAATAATGGTTAGTTCCCGAAATGAAGAAAATGACTTTTATTTTTCTTGTGTACAAAGTCCTTATAAATGGGAATTAACTTCAGATCCATATTCTGATATAAGGAAAAAGAAATTTCCTATACTGAAAGATACTTACAATTCTATGCAGGAATACTATAAAGTAAATATCTTTTTATTTAATAAAATTAATATTAAGTAAATTAATAAAATACTAAACTATAATTAATTAAAATAAATTATTTTAAAATATATTTATACATACATATAGGTAATAGACCCATTATTTCATATAGAATGTAAAGAAGAATTAAGATCTTTCAATGAAAAATTAAATGAGAGAAAAATAAATTTCAAAGATGTTGCCGTTAATGTTGATGTAAAAGCTTTTAAGAATAGTAATGATTCATTTCATCTATTTGAAAATACTTCATGTTATTTAAAGATTGCTATGCCTTACTATTTTTTATCTGGATATGATGGAATGGATTTTATCCAAAGTGGAACGAAACATAAAGAACAAAGATCTTCTGGTGAAATAAAATGGAATGATTTACTTTATTTAGCAAAAATAAGTGATGATTTCAAAACTATATACTTTGATACCCTTATGTTTTACAGAAAATCCGATAGTATCGTAAACGACTATGATGAATCTACTTTTTCTTTAGATAGTTCTGATTTTGATGATGATGATGATGATGATGATTTTATTAAAAAAATGAGATCATTAAACTTAGGAAACACCATATCTCCTGATGATAAATTAAATATAATTTGCATGACCTGTATATCCTCTGAAAAAATTGATAGACTTCAATATGAAATTATTAGAGAAAGAGGACAATGGATTTGTATTCATATCATGTCATTCGGAGCAATTATAAAAGAATATAGAATTTTAAATTATTTAGTTGAAAATTCTTCCTTACCTATTTGTAAAATTATTACCAGTGGAAAAATTGATCCTGCAATCAATAAAAGCATAATATATTATGGACCAGAATATAAAAATATAACAAAAAATGTGATTAATGACTATAAATTAAATGAATCTCAAGCATGTGCTTTATGTAAAGTTAAAGGTAGAGCGATTTCATTAATTCATGGTCCACCTGGTACAGGTAAAACTTCAGTACTTGTTGCGATTATTGATCGAGAATTACAATATAATATTCTTACTGGAAATGAATCAAAAATTCTTGTCTGTGCTCCAAGTAATTATGCTTGTGATGAAATTATTAGAAGATTAAAAAAAGGTAAATCAATGAAATATTAAATAATAATAATGATAATAATAAATAATGATAACAAATATAAAATAATAAAATTTGGATGATTAATTTAAATTTTATTAATTATATATAAATAATATAAACAAATTATTTATTATATACATATATATCTTTTTTTATATAGAAGAAAAAGATAAAGAATATATTAAATCATTCAGATATCGTGCTAGTGATGAAATGAATGTCAAATTTAAAAAAGGTAAATTAATAAAATGATAAGTTATAATAATAAATAATCATAATAATAATATATATAAAATAATAAATTTTATTAATTATATATAAATAATACGAACGTATTTTATATTATATATTTTATATAGAAGAAAAAGATATAGAATATAATAAATCAAATAGATATTGTGTTGATAATGATTTAGATGATCATGAATTAAAAAAAAAATTAAATGAAGCCAATGTCATTGTTTGTACATTATGTAGTAGTGGTAACAAATTAATAGAAAATTTAGGATTTAGTCTTTTAATTATTGATGAAGCATGTCAAGCTACTGAATTAACTACGTTAATTCCTTTCAAGTATAATATTCCTCAAATTGTTTTAATTGGTGATCCTAAACAACTTCCACCAACCGTTAAATCTGGTAAATTAAAACAATGTAATTATGGAAGAAGTTTATTTGAACGTATTTATAAAAGATCTAAGAGTGAACTCACTCTCTTAAATGTTCAATATCGTATGCATCCAGATATTAGTAGACTTGCCAATAAAGCATTCTATAAAAATAAAATTTCCGATGGTGAAAATGTTAAATCCAAAGAATGGATAGGCGAATGGTGTAAAGATAATAAAAATTTTGGACCTCTTGTATTTTATAATGTAAAAGGGAATACTTCTCAAAATAATAATTCATCCATAAGTAATGAAGAAGAAGCTCAACTTGTTATTAATTGTATTAATGAACTCTTACATAGCTATTCAAATATTTGTTTCTCTAAAAGAATTTCTATCATTACATTTTATAATGCTCAAGTATCATTAATTAAAAAGAAATTAAGAGAGTATTATGAAGATACGTTAAATGATTTTTTAGAAATATCTAAAAATAAATTTAATAACAAAATATTTTCATTTTATGATGAAATAATTGATTTAGAAAGTGATTCAAGATTTAAAGAACTTTTAAAGAAAGCTAATATTTTTGAAAATATTCAAGTCAATACTGTCGATAGTTACCAAGGACAAGAAAATGATATTGTTATTTTATCAACAGTTCGATCTGATGGGAAAATTGGATTCTTAAGAAATGCTAATCGAGTTAATGTTTCTCTTACTCGAGCTCGAAATTCCTTAATTATTATTGGTAATATGAGAACTTTATGTACTAATGACCATTGGTTAAAAATTATTAAGGATATGAAATCAAATGATAATTTTATATTTGAAGGTAAAAAATTTTTCAATACACCACATTATTTCCCCAAAAACATTCTTCCTAAAGACTTTTTCGAAAATTTAAAGAAAACAATTGATGAAGAAAAACCGGAAAGACAAGAAAAATATGAAAGTCAAAAAGAAAAACATAGACTTGATATAATTAAAGTATTAAAAGGTAAAAAATTCAATTAATTTTTTTTTTTTTATTTTTTTAGAGTTCCATATTTTTATATTAATATGTATTATTAATAAATTAATTTTAATATATCATATTTACTAATTATAAATGTTTTTTAAATTTATATTTAATACTTATTTTTTTTTTTTTTTTTTTTTTTTTAAAAAAAATAGATATTAATGAATTTAATCAAATTAATTCAATCTTTTCCGAAGATGAAAATATCAAATTTTTAAAATTATTAAATATGTTTTGATTTTAAAATGAATTTTTAAAAACCTTATAATAAATAATTATAAATAACTTGATATAATTAAAGTATTAAAAGGTAAAAAATTCAATTAATTTTTTTTTTTTATTTTTTTAGAGTTCCATATTTTTATATTAATATGTATTATTAATAAATTAATTTTAATATATCATATTTACTAATTATAAATGTTTTTTAAATTTATATTTAATACTTATTTTTTTTTTTTTTTTTTTTTTTTTAAAAAAAAATAGATATTAATGAATTTAATCAAATTAATTCAATCTTTTCCGAAGATGGAAATATCAAATTTTTAAAATTATTAAATATGTTTTGATTTTAAAATGAATTTTTAAAAACCTTATAATAAATAATTATAAATATAAACTAAAATTTTTTTGCACTATTTAAAAAATAAATGAAATTATCATATATCTTATTAAAATATAAATAATAAATATATATTTAAAAAACTGAAATTAAAATGTAAATTAACATTATTTATATTAATCAATAATTAAATGTAAATTATTAGATATCATGTGTATGGATTCACATAAAATAATATAATAATATGAATTAATTATTCATTAAAATAATAATTAAAACTATATTATTAATTTTAATTCAATATAAATATTTTATTTTATTCTAAAATATTCTTAAAATGCCACCAACTTTAACTTTGCTAAAAGTATAAATAGGTGTAAAAGCAAGAATAGAATCCTGTAATAATAAAAAAAAAATTCAAATATAATAATAAACAAAATAATAAAATTAGATAATATAAAGATAGTTTAGTTTATAGTTTAGTAATAAATAAATTTAAATGTAATTTTATATTATTTTTTATTGTTAATAAAAATCTTTTTTTTTTTTATAAAACGTATAATCCTAAATTAATTTGTTTTCTATTATTAATTATTACGTTATTTATAATCTATTTATTTTTTCTTATGCGAACATTGGCATTTTAAAGTTTTAATGAAATTTTAACGAAATATTAAAATTTAAAATTGTAGAATAACTATATAATTATTGAATCTATTATAGTCATTATAATATTAATTTTAAATTAAAAATTTATCGAATGAACCACTTAATTACTTTCAAAAAGGAAGTCATATTGTGTGGAAAATTTTTTAAAATATGATATGATAGTTTAAAGGACATCCTCAGAGAAAATGATTTGGAGGAATATTTAACTACAGATGTAGTATATAAAAAACAAAAGTATGAAAAGAAAACAGCTGCATATGATCTAAAAGAATTTAAAAAAAAAAAAAATTACAAAAGTCCGTTATATTAACAAAAATACCATAAATAAAAAAATTCATGAAGATATAATTGGAATGAATACTCTTTTGCAATTATAAGTTATTTAAGAGGAGAATATGAAGTGGCTGAAAATGATATGTCACAATAGATGAATATATTAAATAAAGTAAAGGCAAAAAGAGAAGAAGATTTTCCTTTTGCCCTTAAAGATTATTTAAATTATTTACTGGTATGGAATCTTCCGGAATTAGGATTGTTAAATAAGGTAATTGCAATTTATTTTTAAATCATTTGACATCACTTTACAAAATAACGCTTCAGAATAATAATATTGTTCAATATATTTTATTAATTATTTCTCGATGTCATGTTGCTCATGACAAAAAGTAATTAATAAAAAATTCAATTACAAACAATACTAAAATTATAAATTAAAAATCTGACGCAACTTTAAATTCAAAAATCTAATACATTTTCTGAAAGTACTCTGAATAAACTATACAATGATATTAAAACCATGAACCGTCTACCGAATACATATATATTTATTTTTATTTTATTGATAAAATAAATTTTTTATTCCTATTTAATTTTTATTATCAAAATTAATTTCTTTATTGTTAAAATGGAATATTTTATTTTCTTTATTTTTTTTTTATTTTTTATTATATTTTTAATAATATTTTTTTTTTTAAATTTAAAAAAAAAAAAAATACCAAAAAAACGAAAAAACAAAAACAAAACAAAAAAACAAAAACATAAAGTCCAGAAATTTGTATTATTAAATTATTGTTTATATTAAAGTTTGATATTTGAATATAATATTATAATATAAAAAAAAAAAAAAAATAAGCTTTAAAATTTTTTTAAAAATATATATATACATATTGTGTATATATAAAAAAAATAAATTATCCAATTTTTTTTTTGAAAGTATTATATAATTAAATTAATAATTACATATTAACTTTTTATAAAAGTTTAAAAAAAATAAAAATAAAAATAAAAATAAAAATTATATATATATATATATTCACTACTTTTTACATTATTATTAATAGTTAATAAAAAAATGTTTAAGTTCTAAAAATAAAGATAAAAAAGACTTCAAAGATTTCTATTTTTCATGTTCACAAAGTCCTTATAGTTAGAAATTAACTTCAAATTCATATTCTGATATAAGGGAATTTTTTTTTCTATTATAAAAGATACTTATCATTCTATGCAGGAGTACGATAATGTAATCATCTATATATCTAATAAAATTAGTATTAAATAAACTCATATATACAATTATAATTAAAAATAAAATTTTATATTGAAAATATATTTATAAATATACATTAGCAATAGAAACATTATTTCATATAAAATGTAATGAATAATTAAAATCTTTCAATAAAAAATTGAATGAGAAAAACATAAATTTCAAAGCTCATGCTGTTAATGTTGATATAAAAGCTTTTAAGTGAAAAAACGATGAATCTAATTTTTTTTAGATAGTTCTGATTTTGATGATGATGATGTTGATGATGATTTTATTAAAAAAATGAGATCATTAAATTTATGAAACACTATATCTCCTGATGATAAATTAAATATAATTTGCATGACCTGTATATCCTCTGAAAAAATTGATAGACTTCAATATGAAATTATTAAAGAAAGAGGATAATGGATTTGTATTCATCTTATGTCCTTCAGAGCAATTTTAAAAGAATATAGAACCTTAAATTATTTAGTTGAAAATTCTTCCTTACCTATTTGTAAAATTTTTATCAGTGGAAAAATTGATAGTATCATTAATCACACTTTTTGTAATATTGGACCAGAATATACCAATATTACAAAAAGTGTGATTAAAAGCTATATAAATTAAATAAATCTCAAGCATCTGCTTTATGTAAAGTTAAAGGTAGAGTGATATCATTAATTCATGGTCTACCTGGTACAAGTAAAACTTCAGTACTTGTTGCGATTATTGATCGAGAATTACACTTTAATAATCTTACTGGAAATGATTCAAAAATTCTTGTCTGTGCTCCAAATAATTATGCTTGTGATAAAATTATTAGAGGATAAAAAAAGGTAAATTAATAAAATAATAAATAATAATAATAATAAATTCAAAATAAAAATAATAAATAAATAATAATATTGATAATAATAAAAATAAAAATAATAATAAATACAAAATAATAAAAGTTGAATTATTAATATAAATATTATTAATTATATATAGATAATTTATACATATTTTTTGTTATATATTACTTTTATTATATAGAGAAAAAGATAATTAAATCATTTAGATATTGTGCTGATAATGATTTAGATGAGCATGAATTAAGTATGGAATTAAAGGAAGTCAATGTCATTGTACATTATGTAGTAGTGGTAACAGATGTATCAAAAATATAGGATTTGGTTTTTTAATTATTGATGAAGCATGTCAAGCTACTGAATTAATTATTTTAATTCCTTTCATTTATATTATTCCTCAAGTTGTTTTAATTGGTGATTCTAAATAACTTCCACCAATCGTTAAATTTGATAAATTAAATCAATGTAATTATGGTAGAAGTTTATTTTAACGTATTTATAAAAGATCTTAGAGTAAACTCACTCTTTTAAATATTCAATATCGTATGCATCCTGATGTTAGTAGACTTGCCAATAAAGCATTTTATGATAATAAAATTTCCAATGGTGAAAATGTTAAATCCGATGAATGAATAGGTGAATGGTATAAAGATAATAAAATTTTTGGACCTCTTGTATTTTATGATGTAAAAGGGAATACTACTCAAAATAATAATTCATCCATAAGTAATGAAAAAGAAGCTCAACTTGTTATTAATTGTATTAATGAACTTTTACATAGCTATTCAAATATTTGTTTCTCTAAAAGAATTTCTATCATTACATATTTTAATGCTCAAATATCATTAATTAAAGAGAAATTAAGAAAAAATTATAATGATACGTTAAATGATTTTTTAGAAATGATCAAATATTGAAGCAGAAATAAGATATTTTCATTTTATGATGAAATGATTAATTTAGGTAATGATTCAACATTTATGAACTTTTAAAGAAAGCTAATATTTTTAATATTCAAGTCAATACTGTCGATAATTTCCAAGGACAAGAGTGAAAAAAATGGTATATAAAAAAATAAAAAAATAAAAAAATAAAAAAAAATAAAAAATAAAAAAAAATAAAAAATAAAAAAAAAAAATAAAAAAAATGAAAAATGAAAAATAAAAAATAAAAGATCTATTTTTTCAAATAAAATTATTAATTAATTGTATATTTTATTTTTCCTCTTTTTTTTTTATTATTTATTTATTTATTTATTACAAATATTTATTTTAAAAATAAATAATCTTTAAAAACCTTAATTATAATAATTATTAATGGACAATATTAATTTTAATTTATTTTTTTTTTTATAAAATATAATAATAATATATTGTGAATGTATTGTTTAAATTAATATATTTATATTAAAAGATTTGGTTCTTGCAAATCTAAAATATGTTTTATACATTTTTTTTTTAATTTATTTATATAATAAAATATTTACTATTTAAAAACCTAAATTATAATAATTATTACTGGACATTATCAATTTTATTTAATTTATTAATTTTATAATTTTATATTTATTATTATTGTTTTTTTTTTTTTTTTTAAATAAAATAATATATTGTGAATATATTCTTTCTTAAAATAATATATTTATCTAAAAAATATGGTTCTTATAAATCTAAAATATATTTTATACATATTTATAAATTTCCATATTTACAAATTTTGACATTTGTTATTATTATTATAATTTAATATAATTATAGATATTGATAATTTCTCTCCAAATACTCTACTTTATTAAAGAAAAATTTATACAGGCAAGCGAGACCACTTTATTACTTCGTTAAAGTACTTGTAAAGTAACCTTTATTATTAATATTTACTTTAAATATAAATAATAGTTTTTAATATATTTAACGTAAACTACAAATAAAAATAAAATAATTTTATATTATAAACAACACTAATAACTAATATACATGCATTATTAATTATACTAGTTAGTTTTATATATATTATTTATTAATATTAATATTTCATTATTAAATTTCCTCTTTCTTTTCTTTTGTTTACTTCTCTTCATAAACAAAAATTTACTTGTATTTTATTATTATTATTATAGAACAGAGTTTTAAATTATTTTTACAATTTAATATATTTACTATTATAAATATATTAATTTATTTATAACTTCTTAATTAACTTAAATTATTAATAAAATTATAACTATATTTCATGAGAATTATACATTAATTTTTCATACATTAAAATATTATATTTTATTATTAAATTAGTTATTTTCTTATCATTTATACAAAAAAAAAAAAATAGGAAATATCAAAGAAATTTTTTGATATAGAAAAAATAGTAATTCTCGATTTGAAATTCTTTATGGAAAATTTTTTGTTATTACCAAATATTGCTAGATATTAAACAGTAATGTAAACACTGTATGAATAATATAGAATCAAGTACTGATTCTGATGGTTGTAACAAATGGTCTGTATTCAATAAGAATTGCTATTCCAATGGAATAAACACAAACTAACTAGGAACATTAACGTTGAAAATGAAAATAAGACAGGCTAACTTTATTTTGAATATTACTTTTATTTCACATTACTATTTATAATTATTATGTTCAAATTGGACAAATAATATTTATTTTTTTTATTTATTCTGTATTTATTTTAAAAAAAAATATTCCTGTAATTAATAAATAAATAAATAAATAAATAAATAAAATTAAAGTTTGCAATAATTTCGATTAAAAAAAAAAAAATTACAGAATTTATCCAGTAACATTAATATTTATTATATCTAGAAATTTCTTAATAATTATTAAAATTTATTCCTTACTTCGAAAGTTCATATAAATTTTAAGATAATTTATAAAAAGAATTTCTAATACACCAATACATAGTGGTGTTCACCAAGGATGTCTTTTAGTACTTATTTTAATTAAAATATTTATCAATGACATATTTTGATAAATCTAAGAAATGCTATAATTATTGAAAGAAAAAAAAATGATGAAGTGACTTATTTGCTGACGATATTGCCTTATTGGTCTATACGAAATTCTCTTTTGTTAACTTTTAAATAATACTTACGATATGGGGTATCAAAAAATGAAATGACCTTTGAAATCAGTAAATATGCTACACTAGTTGTTAAACGAAAGGAATTTATAATTTTTGATATTATGAATATTCTACATTCAAACTTGGCATGAACTGTTATCGAAAATATATATTTTTATACACTTTTCTTTATTGATATAATGCATTTTTTATTCTTATTTAACTTTTATTATTTTAATTGCTTTATTATTTTATTATTTGATTCTTGTATTTTTTTTTTTTTTTTTTTTTTTATTTATAATAAAATTAAACTATATTTTTTAATAATATATTTAATTGTATATTTATTTAAATTTAAAAAAAAAAAAAAAAATAGACATATGAGATATACAGAATTTTTAATTATTAAATTATAGTATAATAATTATTTTATATTATTAATGTCCAACACGTAGTTTATATTAAATTTTGTTATTTGAATATAATATAATATAATATAATAAAATATATAATAATATAATATAATATAATATAATATATTATATTATTATATAAAAATAATTATTAAATATTTTTATAATTAAAAAAAAAAAATATTAAATTTAAAATTTAAATATATATAATATTCTATTATTTTTATTTATATAAAAAGAAAATAAATTATTCATTTTTTTTTTTTTTTTGCTAAATAAATTATTATAGTAATATATTAACTTTTTATAAAAATTAAATAAAAATTATATATATATATATATATATATATACAATATTCTCTACTTTTTACCACATTATTAATAATTAATAAAATAAAAAATGTTAAGTTCACAAGATAAAAATAAAAAAGATTCCAAAGATTTCTATTTTGCTTGCTCACAAAGTCCATATAATTGGAAATTAACTAAAGATCCATATTCGGACGTAAGGAGAAAAAGTTTTCCTATTCTAAAAGATACTTATGATTCTATGCAGGATTACGATGATGTAATTATCTATATATATAATAAAATTAGTATTAAATAAATTAATATATATAAATATAATTAAAATTATAATTTTATATTGAAAATGTATTTTTACATATATAAAGGTAATAGAACCATTATTTCATATAGAATGTAAAGAAGAATTAAGATCTTTCAATGAAAAATTGAATGAGAAAAAAATAAACTTCAAAGCGCTTGCTGTTAAAGTTGATATAAAAGCTTTTAAAAGTAATAATGATTCATTGCTTCTATTTGATAATCCTACCTATTATTTAAAAATTGTTATGCCTTACTATTTTTTATCTGGATATGATGGAATGGATTTTATCCATAATAAAAAAAGAAAATATAAAGAACCAAGATCTTCTGGTGAAATAAAAAGGAATGATTTACTTTATTTAGCAAAAATTAGTGATGATTTCAAAACTATATACTTTGATACCCTTATGTTTTACAGAAAATCTGATAGTATAGTAAAAGACAATAACAGTGATGAATCTACTTTTTCTTTAGATAGTTCTGATTCTGAAAATAATGATGATGATGATGATTTTATTAAAAAAATGAGATCATTAAATTTAGGAAATATCTTATCTCTTGATGATAAAATAAATACATTTTGTATGACCCGTATGCCTCGCGAAAAAATTGAGAAACTTCAATATGAAATTATTAGAGAAAGAGGACAATGGATTTGTATTCATATCATGTCCTTCGGAGCAATTATAAAAGAATATAGAACCTTAAATTATTTTGTTGAAAATTCTTCCTTACCTATTTGTAAAATTATTACCAGTGGGAAAATTAGCAATATAAGTAATAGAAGCATAAAATATTTTGGACCAGAATATACCAATATTACACAAAATGTGATTAATGAATACAAATTAAATGAATCTCAAGCATCTGCCTTAACTAAAGTTAAAGATAGAAAGATTTCATTAATTCATGGTCCACCTGGTACAGGTAAAACTTCAGTACTTGTTGCGATTATTGATCGAGAATTACAATATAATATTCTTACTGGAAATGAATCAAAAATTCTTGTCTGTGCTCCAAGTAATTATGCTTGTGATGAAATTATTAGAAGATTAAAAAAAGGTAAATCAATGAAATATTAAATAATAATAATGATAATAATAAATAATGATAACAAATATAAAATAATAAAATTTGGATGATTAATTTAAATTTTATTAATTATATATAAATAATATAAACAAATTTTTTATTATATACATATATATCTTTTTTTATATAGAAGAAAAAGATAAAGAATATATTAAATCATTTAGATATTGTGCTGATAATGATTTAGATGAGCATGAATTAAGTAAGGAATTAAGGGAAGCCAATGTCATTGTTTGTACATTATGTAGTAGTGGTAACAGATGTATCGAAAATTTAGGATTTGGTTTTTTAATTATTGATGAAGCATGTCAAGCTACTGAATTAACTACCTTAATTCCTTTCACTTATAATATTCCTCAAATTGTTTTAATTGGTGATCCTAAACAACTTCCACCAACCGTTAAATCTGGTAAATTACAAAAATGTAATTATGGAAGAAGTTTATTTGAACGTATTTATAAAAGATCTAAGAGTGAACTCACTCTCTTAAATGTTCAATATCGTATGCATCCAGATATTAGTAGACTTGCCAATAAAGCATTTTATGATAATAAAATTTTCGATGGTGAAAATGTTAAATCCAAAGAATGGATAGGTGAATGGTGTAAAAATAATAAAAAATTTGGACCTCTTGTATTTTATGATGTAAAAGGGAATACTACTCAAAATAATAATTCATCCATAAGTAATGAAGAAGAAGCTCAACTTGTTATTAATTGTATTAACGAACTCTTACATAGCTATTCAAATATTTGTTTCTCTAAAAGAATTTCTATCATTACATTTTATAATGCTCAAGTATCACTAATTAAAAAGAAATTAAGAGAATATTATGAAGATACGTTAAATGATTTTTTAGAAATGACTAAATATCGAAGCAGTAACAATATATTTTCATTTTATGATGAAATGATTGATTTAGAAAGTGATAGAAGATTTAAAGAACTTTTAAAGAAAGCTAATATCTTTAAAAATATTCAAGTCAATACTGTCGATAGTTACCAAGGACAAGAAAATGATATTGTTATTTTATCAACAGTTCGATCTGATGGGAAAATTGGATTCTTAAGAAATGCTAATCGAGTTAATGTTTCTCTTACCCGAGCTCGAAATTCTTTAATTATTATTGGTAATGTGAAAACTTTATGTACCAATGGTCACTGGAACAAAATTATTAAGGATATTTTACTAAATGGTAGTTTTAAATTAGATGGTGAACAATATTTCAATACACCACATTCTTTCCCCAAAAATATACTTCCTAAAGACTTTTTTGAAGATTTAAAGAAAACAATTGAACAAGAAAAACAAGAAAAACAAGAAAAACTTGAAAAACATAAAAAACTTATAATGCAAAAAGAATATAGTACATTTGATATGTTTCAAGGTAAAAAATTTAATTTAATCTCTCTTTTTTATTTAGTATATTATATAAAATGTATAAATATCACATTAACTAATTACAAATCTTTTTTAAATTTATATTTATATTAATATTTATATTTTTTCTTAAAAAAAATATTAGAAATTGATGAAATTTATCAAATTAATTCAATCTTTTCCAAAATGAGAATAAATAATTTTTAAATTTTTAAATATATTTTAATATTAATTTAATTTAATATCTTTATAAATAATTTGAAAAAAAAAAAATAAAAAAATAAAATAAAATGAAATTTTTTGCAAAAAATAAATTAATAATGTATATATATACTTTATTAAAACTAATAATAATAATAATAATAATAATAATAATAATAATAATAATAATAATAATAATAATAATAATAATAATAATAATAATAATAATAATAATAATAATAATAATAATAATAATAATAATAATAATAATAATAATAATAATAATAATAATAATAAAATCAAGCAATGTAAAAATAGCAATAATATATATATATATTTATTTATTTATATCTATTTTATAAATTATTTTAACTATTTTGAAAAAAAAAAGTTTATTTTATACCTTTTTAAATATAACAATAACAAATAATAGTTTTAAAAGTAAAAAATTAAAAAAAAATAAAAAATTAAAAAAAAATAAAAAATTAAAAAAAAATAAAAAATTAAAAAAAAAAAAAAAATTAAAAAAAAAAAAAAAATTAAAAAAAAATAAAAAATTAAAAAATAATAATAAAAAAATTTGAAGATATAAAATAAAAGATAAAGAGAAAAAGTTCTATTTTTTTTCTTTTAAAATTATTGTATAATTTTTATTTTTCCTTTTTTCCTATGTTTTATTCATAACAAAATTTTATATAATAAAAATATATACTATTTAAAAACCTTAATTATAACATTAATGGACATTGATAAGAAAATAAGTAATTTAATAATAAAATATAACATTTTATGAAATTAATGACTATATATCCGCCTGTGCTATAGCACACGAAGTGTTGTGACTACCTTAATATTCCCATGCCTTGAGGGGGGCATAGGGCGGTACACACCGGAAATAAAAAAAATAAAAAAAAAAAAAAAATGAAATTAATGTATACAAATTGTATTATTGTGAAAATATGATTATGATTATAATTTTATTAATAATTTAAGTTAATTAAGAAATTATAAATATATTAAAAATATATTAATAATTACTTTGTTCTATAATAATAATAATAATAATAATAATAATAATAATAATAATAATAATAATAATAATAATAATAATAATAATAATAATAATAATAATAATAATAATAATAATAATAATAATAATAATAATAATAATAATAATAATAATAATAATAATAATAATAATAATAAAATTAAGTAAAAAAAAGTTTTTCGATTAAATATATTTATATATATATTTTATAGATTATAATATATTTTTTTGTTCATATTTAATTTTTATTATCTATATTACTTTATATTTATATTATTTGAATTTTTTTTTATTTAATATAATTGATAAATTTCTTTCCAAACACTCTAGTATAAAGAAAATTTTATACAAACGAGACCACTTTATTACTTCGTTAAAGTACTTGTAAAGTAACCTTTATTATTTATATTTACCCTTTAAATATAAATAATAGTTTTTAATATATTTAATGTTAACTACAAATAAAAATAAAATAATTTTATAAACAATACAAATAATTAATAAACATTTTATTATTACTTATATTTGTTAGTTTTATATAAATTATTTATTAATATTAATATTTTATTATTAAATTTCCTCTTTTTTTTCTTTTGTTTAATTTTCTTCTTCTAAATAAACAAAAGTTTACTTGTATTTTATTATTATTATTATTATTATAGAACAAAGTTCTAAATTATTAATATATTTTTATTATATTTATAATTTCTTTATTAACTTAAATTATTAATAAATTAATAATCATAATCGTATTTTCACAAGAATACAATTTCTATATATTAATTTCATACATTAAATTATTATATTTTATTATTAACCCCTACCCTAGTTATTTTCTTATCGATAATTATTATTTTTAATTATAATATATAATATATTATTAATTTAAATTTAAAAAATATATAGATTAAAATTTATGGACCTTAAACTTAACTTTTTTTTAAAATTAAAATTTTTAATGTCCATTAAGAATTTATATTAAAATTTGATATTTGAATATAATATTATATAATATAATATATTATTGGTCAAATAATTATTAAATATTTTAATAAATATATTTAAAAAAAAAAAAAAAAAAAAAAAATTATAAATGATTTTTAGACACTTTCTGGTAAAGAATCAATCATAGCTTCAGTGCCAATCATATACTTCTGCCTTTTTTATTAAATATTTATATAAAAGATAAAAAATTATCCTTTTTTTTTTTTTTAAAGTTTTATAAATTAAAATATTTTAGTAAAAGCAAATGTTAAGTTCACAAAATAAAGATAAAAAATATTCCAAAGATTTCTATTTTGCTTGTTCACAAAGTCAATATAATTGGAAATTAACTAAAGATCCATATGCGGACGTAAGGAGAAAAAGTTTTCCTATTCTAAAAGATACTTATGATTCTATGCAGGATTACGATGATGTAATTATCTATATATATAATAAAATTAGTATTCAAATAAACTAATACATATAATTAAAAATATAATTTTATATTGAAAATGTATTTCTACATATATAAAGGTAATAGAACCATTATTTCTTATAGAATGTAAGGAGGAATTAAGATCTTTCAATGAAAAATTGAATTAACTACCTTAATTCCTTTCACTTATAATATTCATCAAGTTGTTTTAATTGGTGATCCTAAACAACTTCCACCAACCGTTAAATCTGATAAATTACAAAAATGTAATTATGGAAGAAGTTTATTTGAACGTATTTATAAAAGATCTAAGAGTGAACTCACTCTCTTAAATGTTCAATATCGTATGCATCCAGATATTAGTAGACTTGCCAATAAAGCATTTTATGATAATAAAATTTCCGATGGTGAAAATGTTAAATCCAAAGAATGGATAGGCGAATGGTGTAAAGATAATAAAAAATTTGGACCTCTTGTATTTTATAATGTAAAAGGGAATACTACTCAAAATAATAATTCATCCATAAGTAATGAAAAAGAAGCTCAACTTGTTATTAATTGTATTAATGAACTTTTACATTGCTATTCAAATATTTGTTTCTCTAAAAGAATTTCTATCATTACAATTTATAGTGCTCAAGTATCACTAATTAAAAAGAAATTAAGAGAATATTATGAAGATACGTTAAATGATTTTTTAGAAATGACTAAATATCGAAGCAGTAACAATATATTTTCATTTTATGATGAAATGATTGATTTAGAAAGTGATAAAAGATTTAAAGAACTTTTAAAGAAAGCTAATATTTTTAAAAATATTCAAGTCAATACTGTCGATAGTTACCAAGGACAAGAAAATGATATTGTTATTTTATCAACAGTTCAATCTGATGGGAAAATTGGATTCTTAAGAAATGCTAATCGAGTTAATGTTTCTCTTACTCGAGCTCGAAATTCCTTAATTATTATTGGTAATATGGAAACTTTAAGAACCAATGTTCACTGGAGCAAAATTATTACGGACATTATACAAAATGGTAGTTTTAAATTAGATGGTGAAAAATATTTCAATACACCACATTCTTTCCCCAAAAATATACTTCCTAAAGACTTTTTCGAAGATTTAAAGAAAACAATTGAACAAGAAAAACAAGAAAAACAAGAAAAACTTGAAAAACTTGAAAAACTTAGAAGACAAAAAGAATATAGTAGATTTAATATATTTCGAGGTAAAAAAATTTAATTTAATCTCTCTTTTTTATTTAGTATATTATATAAAATATATAAATATGTTTTATTTATAAATTAATTAATTTTTATATATCACATAAACTAATTACAAATCTTTTTTAAATATATGTTTATATTAAAACTTTTTTTTTTTTTTTTTTAAAAAAAAAAAAAAAAATAGAAAAAAATGATGAAATTTATAAAATTAATTCAATCCTTTCCAAAATGAGAATTAAAAATTTTTATAATTTTTAAATATGTTTTAATTTTAATTTGATTCTTTATTATATTTATAATAAGTATCATAATTTCTTTCAGATAGTCAGTTCAAACCCTAATCCAGAATAAATAATTCAGAGGTGAGGTTCGTTGCATATGAACTTTTTTTCTGAATTTATTTATACACTCGATTTTGAATATTACTTTTTATTTCAAATTACTATTTTAAATATTATTATGTTCTAATTGGACCAATAATATTTATATATTTTTTTTTTATTATTTTTATTAATATTAAAAAATATTCATGTAATTAATTAATAAATAAATAAATAAATAAAGATTAAAGTTTGCAATAAATGCGGCGATAAAAAAAAAAAAAAAAAAATTATAATAAATAATTCGTAAAAAAAAAAAAAATTATATTGTTAGAATATATGAAATAATGAGAAATAATTCGAATGTATTGAAATTTATTGTATGTAAATCAATATATAAGCCACATTATACATATAATATTAAAAAAAGCATATAATTACACATATTAAACGGGTAAATAATAACATTATTATTAATGGGGGAGACTTAAAGTCATAGATCCCATACTAAATGTATAAATAACAATTAAGTTAATATCCCCATTATATTAAGGAAGATATAATATAAATGAATGGTAATTCCTTAGTATGAAATAGGTACATTCAAATAATAATACAATATTATAAAATCTAGTGTGAAATAGATTTATATAATAACTTACTGTAATAATTAAATATAGCCATGAGTTATATACGATATAAATTACGTTTATTCATCTACCAAATATACAAATATTTTATTTATGAGAAAATCCAAATATTTAAAATACTTTAAGAAATTCGGTTTTTAGGGGGAATGAGGAACATAAATATTAATGAAACTACTTTATTAATTTTTTTTGGCAATTATTTCTACTACGAAGTTTGAGAATATTAATATTAAATAAGGAAACTAATGAAAATTAACTAAACTAAAATTAACGTGTATAAAACACGTTATACAATATATTTTAAATAATTTTATTTAATCTAAAGCCTAAAAAGATCTCTGAATTGACACTTAGGTATATATAAATTATTATACCTAAAAGACTCCAAATGGAGATTTAGGAATTATTTGATAATATTTAAAATTAATATATTTTAAATATTAAGTTATTTTAATAAATTAAACGAATAAATCACTTTATAATAAACTATTTTATTTAAAATATAGAAAGTTAGTCATAAATAATAAATGATTTGTTGTAAAACCTAACGAGTATTCAATTTAAATTAATTAAAACATGAATAATAAATTATCTATTAATAATGGGTTATTCGTTAATTCACAAAACGTCAAATATCAAATACAAAATACAAGGTAATATAGTTAAAAATAAAATCAAAACAAATATACAAAGTATATATATAAATATACAATTAATAAAGAATATATTAAGAAATATTCTTATGATAAAAATAAAATTTATGTAATATATAAATTTAGTAATAATATAATTTGCACATATTCACTTAGCACACCAAATTATATTCATAGTGAAATAATGAGGAATAAACTTCGAATGTATTGAAGCATAATGTATGTAAATTAATGTATAAGCCACATTGTTAATGTAAAAACATGTAATTTAAAATGATTTATTGTAATTTAAAATGATTTATTAAATTTCTTAATAATTATTATAATTTATACCTTACTTCGAAAGCTCATATAAATTTTAATGATAGTATATAATAAGAATTTCCAATTCACCAATACATTATGCTTTTCGGGTGTCTATTATTACTTATTTTAATTAATATATTTATCAATGACATATTTTGATAAATGTTCAGGAATATTATATAATTACTGAAAGAAAAAAAAATAAAAGTGATACGGTGGCTTATTTGCTGAAATTTGAAATCAGTAAATATGCTACACTAGTTGTTAAACCAAAGGATTTTAGAGATTTATGATATTATGAATATTCTACATTCAAACTTGGCATGAACCGTCCATCAAACATATATATATATTCCTATATTTATGCAATTTAATATTAATTTTTCTTTGATTGTTCATATTCATGAGAAATCATTAAACATTTCTGATGATAAAAAGGAAGAATTTTTTATGAAGATAATATTAATTTTATATGTACTATGTCTCCTTCTTGATGAAAATTGTAGTATATGAAAAATTTTAAAGACAATTCGGACGAAAGAAGACAATTTATTAATAACAGTTTTCATTCACCTTTGAGAGAGTCTCTTTTACTAATTTCACATTTTGTTGAGTTTGCTGAATACCTTATTAATGTTATGCCTATTGTGATTAATGATTTTTACACTATGATCAATTTGAATCCAATCAATTGTATATTGTATTGATCAGCAGTTGTCAAGAATCATCGTCAAAACGATAAGGTAAAGAAAAAAATTTGATATAGATTTGAATGATAATTTTTATCTAAATAAAATTATCATCAATAAATAATAAGAATTAAAAACCCCATTCATCCTCAAAACTCATAACTTAGTTTTCTTTTTTTTTTTTTTTTTTTTTTTTTAATTTATAATGTGAAAAAAAAGATATGTGCTTTATTTTCATGTATTTTTTAATAATTATTAGCAATGCGAATACACACTTTATATTCAAATGAAGTTTGGGAATGGAATTATTTATTAAAAATATTATATTATGGAAATAATTAAATAATAAATTAATAAATTAATAACAAAAAAAAAAAAAAAAAAAAAAAAAAAAAAATATATATATATATATATATATAATATAAAAAAAAATTAAGAAATAAAAAAGTTTTTTCAATTAAATGTATTTATTTATTTATATTATTTTATATACTACTATATATATATATTTTTTCTTATTTAATTTTTATTATATAAATTACTTTATTTTTATTATTTGAATTTTTTCTTTTATTATTATTATTACTATTATTATTATTATTATTATAATTATTATTATTATTAATTATATATATAACTACATTTTCATTTAAATTTAAAAAAAAAAAAAAAAAATAATAATAAAAAATAAAAAAAAAAAAAAATAATAATAAAAAATAAAAAAAAAAAAAAATATAAAAAATAAAAAAAAGTAATCTTAAGGTCCAGAAATTTTAATTATTAAATTATATTTTTAATTTATATTAATAATGTCCAAAAATTAGTATATATTAAATTTTATATTTCAATATAATATCATAATATATTATTATAATATATTATTGATCAAATAATTATAAAATATTTTAATAAATATATTACAAAAAAAAAAAAAATTATAAATAATTTCTAGACATTTTTTGGTAATGAACTATACATAGCCTCATTGCCAATCATATACTTCTTTCTTTTTGATTAAATATATACAAAAAAAAAAAAAAATAATAATAATAATATTTATTTATCCCTTTTTTAAATAAATTTGTTTTTATATTAATAAATTAATAATTATTATAGTAATATATTTAATTTTTATAAAATTAAAAATAAAAAGAAAAATAAAAATAAAAGTAAAAATAAAAATAAGAATAAAAATAAAAACTATATATATATATATGTTATATATAATCAATACTTTTTACTACATTATTAATAATTAATTAAAAAAGAATATTTTAATAAAAAAAAAAATGTTAAGTTTACAAAATAAAGATAAAAAAGACTCCAAAGATTTCTATTTTGCTTGTTCACAAAGTCCATATAATTGGAAATTAACTAAAGATCCATATTCTGATATTAGGAGAAAAAAATTTCCTATTCTAAAAGATACTTATCATTCTATGAGGGGGTACAATAATGTAATTATCAATATAATTAACAAAATTAGTATTAAAAAAAATTATTTATATATATATATAAATATATTTAAAAATTAAAAAAAAAACTTTTTTTTTTTCTTTTTTTTATTTTTTTTTTTTGAAAATGTATTTCTACATATATAAAGGTAATAGAACCATTATTTCATATAGAATGTAAAGAAGAATTAAGATCATTCAATGAAAAATTGAATGAGAAAAAAATAAACTTCAAAGCGCTTGCTGTCAATGTTGATATAAAAGCTTTTAAAAGTAATAATGATTCATTGCTTCTATTTGATAATCCTACCTATTATTTAAAAATTGTGATGCCTTATTATTTTTTATCTAGATATGATGGAATGGATTTTATCCAAAATAAAAAAAGAAAATATAAAGAACCAAGATCTTCTGGTGAAATAAAAAGGAATGATTTACTTTATTTAGCAAAAATAAGTGATGATTTCAAAACTATATATTTTGATACCCTTATGTTCTACAGAAAATCGGTGGTGGTGTAGCAAGCAACTATAATAACAGTAATGTTGATAGTTCTGAGTTTGAAAATAACGATGACGATGATGATGATGATTTTATTAAAAAAATGAGATCATTAAATTTAGGAAGGAGTATTGCTTCTGATGATAAAATAAATACATTTTGTATGGCACGTATGTCCCTCGAAAAAATTGAAAAACTTCAATATGAAATTATTAGAGAAAAAGGACAATGGATTTGTATTCATATCATGTCTTTTGGAGCAATTATAAAAGAATATAGAACCTTAAATTATTTTGTTGAAAATTCTTCCTTACCTATTTGTAAAATTATTACCAGTGGGAAAATTAGCAGTATTAGTAACAAAAGTATAAAATATTTTGGACCAGAATATACCAATATTACAAAAAAAGTGATTAATGACTATAAATTAAATGAATCTCAAGCATCTGCCTTAATTAAAGTTAAAGATAGAAAGATTTCATTAATTCATGGTCCACCTGGTACAGGTAAAACTTCAGTACTTGTTGCGATTATTGATCGAGAATTACAATATAATAATCTTACTGGAAATGAATCAAAAATTCTTGTCTGTGCTCCAAGTAATTATGCTTGTGATGAAATTATTAGAAGATTAGAAAAAGGTAAATTAATAAAATAATAAATAATAATAATAATAAATTCATAATAAAAATAATAATAATAAAATAAATAATATTAATAATAATAAATAATAATAAATAATAATAAGTAATAATAAATAATAATAAATGATAATAAAAATAATAATAATTAGTTATAATCAATAAATAAAAAATAATAATTATTATGAATATAATAATAATTAATAATAATAATTAAAAATAATAAACTCTGGTTTATTATTTTATTAATTTTTTGTATAAATAATAAAAACAAAATTTTTTATTATATACATATATATCTTTTTTTATATAGAAGAAAAGGATAAAGAATATATTAAATCATTTAGATATTGTGCTGATAATGATTTAGATGAGCATGAATTAAGTAAGGAATTAAGGGAAGCCAATGTCATTGTTTGTACATTATGTAGTAGTGGTAACAAATGTATCGAAAAATTAGGATTTGGTCTTTTAATTATTGATGAAGCATGTCAAGCTACTGAATTAACTACCTTAATTCCTTTCACTTATAATATTCATCAAGTTGTTTTAATTGGTGATCCTAAACAACTTCCACCAACCGTTAAATCTGGTAAATTAAAACAATGTAATTATGGAAGAAGTTTATTTGAACGTATTCATAAAGGATCTCAGAGTGAACTTACCCTATTAAATGTTCAATATCGTATGCATCCAGATATTAGTAGACTTGCCAATAAAGCATTTTATGATAATAAAATTTCCGATGGTGAAAATGTTAAATCCAAAAAATGGATAGGTGAATGGTGTAAAGATAATAAAAAATTTGGACCTCTTGTATTTTATAATGTAAAAGGGAATATTACTCAAAATAATAATTCATCCATAAGTAATGAAAAAGAAGCTCAACTTGTTATTAATTGTATTAATGAACTTTTACATTGTTATTCAAATATTTGTTTCTCTAAAAGAATTTCTATCATTACATTTTATAATGCTCAAGTATCATTAATTAAAAAGAAATTAAGAGAATATTATGAAGATACGTTAAATGATTTTTTAGATAAGACTAAATATCGAAGCAGTAACAATATATTTTCATTTTATGATGAAATGATTGATTTAGGAAGTCATTCAAGATTTAAAGAACTTTTAAAGAAAGCTAATATTTTTAAAAATATTCAAGTCAATACTGTCGATAGTTACCAAGGACAAGAAAATGATATTGTTATTTTATCAACAGTTCGATCTGATGGGAAAATTGGATTCTTAAGAAATGCTAATCGAGTTAATGTTTCTCTTACTCGAGCTCGAAATTCCTTAATTATTATTGGTAATATGGAAACTTTAAGAACCAATGTTCACTGGAGCAAAATTATTATGGACATTATACAAAATGGTAGTTTTAAATTAGATGGTGAAAAATATCTCAATACACCACATTCTTTCCCCAAAAATATACTTCCTAAAGACTTTTTCGAAAATTTAAAGAAAACAATTGAACAAGAAAAACAAGAAAAACCAGATAAGCTGGATAAACATGAAAAACAAAAAGAAAAATTAGAAAAAATGAAAAAACTAAATGAACTTAAAAGACAAACAGAACATAATATTCTTGATAAGATAAATAAATTACAAGGTATAAAAAGTCTATTTAATTTTTCTTTTTTTCTAAAAAAAATTTTAATTAATTATTTATTTTATCATATAATTATACTTTTATTTATAAATAATTACTTTTAATATATATCACATTAACTAATCACCATCATATTATTATTTTTTTAAATTTATATTCATAATGATATTTTTTTTTTAAAAAAAAAAAAAATAGAAATAAAAGAAGTTAACAAACCTGAATCAAGCTTTTTCAAAATAATTAAAGCAATAAAAAAATTTACATCATTTCTATAATATGTAGTGATAATAATAAAATATAAAATTCATATAATAATAATAGAATAATAGTATAAATTCTAATTTTTATTTATTTATTTATTTATATAGTTATTAATTATAGAATATAATTTTTTTTTAAGTATTATAATTTAAGAAAAAAACTATATCTTCTTAAAAATAAAAACCTAATAAAATAAACTTAATATTTGCAAATAATATCAAAAAATTTAATAACATCAAACAAATAAAAAAAAATAATAATAATAAAAAATACTAATTAAATTAATTATATATATATTAATTATATATATATATACATATATATATTTTTTTATTAAAACTATATTAACATTTCTGTTAATAAATAATATTAAAAAATTTAAATTATATGTCCAATAATAATTTTAATAATTAAGATTTTTTAAATTTAATTAAAAAAAAAAAAAAATTAATATATTATATTTTAGAAATAAGCCCCGCTAATAAAGCTCAATGGTGTACAGAAAATTTATTTTTTAATAAAACTTTATTTAATATAAAATTTAATACAAAAATTTATTATTATCTATAATAATAAATTTAATAACACAAAAATAAAATTTTTCTTTTGTTTACTTTTATTTATTAAAAATACACTTTTCTTTTATAAATATAACTTCTCTCGTTATATTTTACAAAAAAAAACAAATTTCTCTTTTTTTTTTTTTCTCTCTTATTTTTTAAAAAATGAAACTACATATGTATTTATATAAATTTTTTTTTTTTTTTTTTTTTTTTTTTATATTAATTATATAATTATTTTATTATTGTAAAAAATATGATATTTCACTTTATTTTAGTTTTGTAATTCTTTCTTCTATCATATATATCCTTTATAGGAAGGACCTTTTATTATAATAATTAAAGTAAAAAATTTATTTTATCTAAGCCATTTTAATATAATAGTTAAAGTGAAATTATTAAATTTAAATTTATAATAAATTAAGTTTTTAATATAACTTTATAATTTCATATAGAAAAAATTTTTATTATTAATTTTAGAGAAGGAATTTTAGTTTGAAAAATCTAACACTCCCCCCTCAAAATAAAATTTCATAATAATAATTAATAATAAAAAGTGTTATCAATAAAGTAATTAAAAGAGTCCTTACTGATTCTTTTAGTTAGAATATCTGCTAACATATTGTTGGAATTGATATAAGAGATGTTGATAAAGTCCTCCTTTATATAATCCATTACATAAGAATAATCTATATCAAAGTGTTTTGACGAATTAGTTCTTTTTTCATTAGTTAATATTTTAATATTACTAAGGTTATCACAGAATGTTTGACATAATAAAACTCTCCCTTCTAATTCTTTATTTAAATTATTTAACCAAATGATCTTTTCGATTAGATCTGCAGTTGCATTGAACTCAGCTTCAGTGGTACTTCTAGCTGTGAATTTTTGCTTTTTTGATCTCCAACATACAGGTGCACTTCCAATATATATTATGTATCCAGTAGTTGATTTTGCATTATTGTCATCTTCTTTTGGTCCAAAGCTTGCATCTGAGTAAGCCATAATGTCTTCTTTATCGTCAAATCTTAAATAAAAATTCTTAGTTTTATTTAAATATTTAAAAACATTTAATAATATTTTCCAATCTTTAATAGTGGGATTGTTCCTTTTAGTTGATAGTTTACTTATTGTTTCGCTAATATCTGGTCTAGTGCATCTTGCTAAGTGAATTAGTGATCCTATTGCTGATCTATATTTAGTGGGATCTACCTTTTGTTTATTTAGATCACTATCAGTTATTTCTGAATATGGATTATTTTTCTCTTCTTTAATATCATATTCGTTTAATTTATTAATAATATACTTTGACTGATCCATAGTGTATTCTCCTACGTTAGTTTTTGTAATTTTAATCCCTAATATACTATCTATTTCTTCTGATTTTGAAACAGTGTATACATATTTTATTTCCTTTATGGTGTTTTGGATATTACTAATGTTTCCTATGATGATCATATCGTCTACGTATAGACCTATGATCACTTTTTCATTATCATTAATGATTTTATAATATATGTTACTATCGGCATATGTTTTATTAAATCTTAATTTATTAATTAATGTATTATTAATTTCTTCATACCAAAGTCTGCCTGCCTGTTTTAGACCGTATAGTGCTTTATTTAATTTCCAACAGTAACCATCTTCATAGTCAGGATGAGATACTGGTATTTCTGTATAAATATCAGTAACGATTTTTGAGTTTAAATATGCACCTTTAATATCCAATTGGTAGCAATCATAGTGATGTCTGGCGGCGTAGGCAATAAGGTATCTGAGGGACTCATATTCCAACGTTGGAGAATATATTGCGAAGTAATCTATATTTTTCTTTTGGGTGTATCCTTTGGCCACTAGTCTTGCCTTAAATTTTAATACTTTATTATTTTCATCAGTTTTTAAAGAAAAAATCCATATTAATTTTATTAACTTTCTGTTTTTCTCTATTTGACTCTTGTTTATTTTTGTAGCTGTTTTATGCGCATCATAGTTTTCTAGTTCTTCATTGATGGCAATTATCCAATAAGTTTTAAACTTGCGTCTCAGTGCTTCTTGTATATTACTAGGAATGAAAACTTCTTTTGAATTTATTTCTGGCAAATTATTCCATATTTCAGCATGGTTAGCTTCACCTATTATATTTGGGTCCTTTTCAATACGTTTGTGATTTTGATTATCTTCATCATTAGAGGATGAGACTATCTTTCTTTTCATTTTTCTGATATTTAATGGTACTAATTCATCGCTGGATGTATTATAGTTACTTTCTATGTCGCTTTCTGTACCACTTATATAATTATTATTTTTAATTTCTTCATTATTGTTCTCTTTTATTTTATTTAATCTGATATTTAGCGGTTCATATTCGCTACTTGAAATAATATCGTCCTCATCATTATTTTGTTTATTAACAATGTCTTCATTTTTATTAGAATTTGTATTCTCATTATAATTGTTATTGTCAATATTTTCTTCAGTAATATTAATTTCATTATTCTTTTCTAAATTTTCATTATTTTCAAATTCATCAATAAGATCTTCAAGGATTAGGTCTTGATAAAATTCAACATTATTTAAATCTTCTATGTTGTCTGAAATTATTTCTTTATTAATGTTAAATATATCAATATCTTTAGTTTTAATAAATTTGGTTTCATAAAATTCTACATTTCTCCTTAAATATATGGTTCCATTTTGTATGTCCAGGATTTTATAAGCATTTGCATTTTCTGCTCTACCTAGATTTATTCCGAATTTCTTGAATATATGTAGTTTGTTTGCATTTTCTTGTCTATCATAGGTGGCAAAACAACCAAAAGCTCTTAATTTATCGTACCTGATATTATGGTGAGGACCATACCATTCTAAGTCAGGTATTTTATTATTGATACCTTTATGTGGTATTATATTTTTAATATCTACTGCATTTTTTATGGCATATGGCCAGTATTTAAGATTTAGGTTTGAATATCTAAGTATTGTTTTTATACAGTTTTCGAGAGATCTATTATTCCTTTCTGACCTTCCTAGTTCCTCAGGATTTTTTGGCGCAGTGGTAAGGTGTATGGTTCCATGTTTGTCATATAGTTCGTTTAATAATGGTGTACTATATTCTGGTGCACCGTCAGTTTTGAAATATTTGATGTCCAGATCAAAATGATTCTTCAAATAATTAAAGAATTTAGTAACTATGTTACCAACTTCTCTTTTGCTCACAATGTTATATATCCAAATTTTCCTTGAAAAATCATCAACAAAGATGATAGAATAATTTTCGCCATTTACTCCTTCAATACCTTTATTACCTTTATTGAATTCGAGCAAGTCACTATAAATTAAGTCTCCTCTGGATTTTGCTCTAAGATTACTGGTTTTATTAGGCAGTTTATTAATTTTAGATACATTGCAATCCTTACACGTTTTTAATGAAACATTGATGTTTTTAATTTTATCTTGTAAATATTTTATATCATAATGTAAAAACCTATTATGCCATATAAATTTTTTTAATTTATCATTGGCAGGTTCTACTAAATAATTTTCAATTATCTTTTTGTTTTTATTCTTACTTACTATTTTATTATTATCATTAGAGTTGGTTAAAATTTTAAATAAACCATTATCGATTTCAATAATATCTATGACTTTGTTTATTTTCAATTGGTTGATATTATCTTTGAATAATTTTAAATATTTTTTATTGTTTTGGTTGTAGAATAAACAGCTAATATTGTTATCTAACAAATCTATTATAGATAATAAATTCCTTCTTCCATTCTTAAATAAAATAGCATCATCTATACTTATTATCTCTGGTCCTATTTTGATCTTTAATTTACCAGAAATGTTAGACTTATTACTTTTATTATTAAGAAAGTTGATTATGCTGTTTTTTAATTCTTTATTTTTTAAAATTTCAGGATTATTAACTATAGTTTGAGTGGTCCCTGAATCAACCACCCATTCAATTAAAAAGAATTGTTGTTGCTTGGATTCTCCTCATTAGTATCAACATTGTAGTTTTCTTCTATGTTGAAGGATTTTTCTTTTTCTTTTAGTTTTTCTTGTTCAGTTCTTTTCCAGTTGTTATAAGAATCTCTTAAGCTGCATTGATTAATAAGATGATCTATTGATCCACAAAGGTGGCACTTCTTTCTATAAACTGGTTGTGCATCATAATGAGGATTAAAATGTTTTATTTCCTGTTTGTTCTTTTCATTTTTTATATCATTTGTTTTCTTTTCATTTAATGATAACTCGATCATTTGCTTTATAACTGTCATATCTTCTTCTTTAACAACAGCATATGTAAGTCTTTCATAAATATTCGGATAATGTTTTTTGAAACTGTTGCGGAGGTAATATAATTTATTGGATTGCTTTATCTCTTTGTCCAATGGATCTACACTTTTTACTGCCTTAACATATTTATTCCAAAGATTCTCAAAGTCAACAATAAACAATCTGACATCTTCTCCTTTATATACTAGTTCATCAAGAGTCTTTTTATATTTTTTTATTTTTTCTTCATCAGTTTCACAATAGTATACTTTAAGATATTCCCAAAGTTCATAAGCTGTGTCAATATCCTCCACTTTTTCCCATGTTACTTCACTCAAATGCTTATATATGATCCTTTTTGCTTTTGAGTCTTCTTTAGCTGAAATAGTATTAACATTCAGGGTTCCTTCAGTAATGCCTTCTGTAGTACCTTCTGTAGTACCTTCTGTTGTATTATCACTATGATTTAGAGTAACTGCATGTTCAAGGTTAGCTTCCTCCAGTTCACCCATTATTAAATTACTCCAGATTTTATAGTTTCTTTTGTTAAGGATTATTCTGTCCATTTTTATTAATATTCCCTTTTTATTTTATTTTTATTAATATTTATAAATTATGTTTTAGTGTTCCTTTCGTGAGACTCTTAATCTTTTAGAAATAAGTCCCGCTAATAAAGCTCAATGGTGTACAGAAAATTTATTTTTTAATAAAACTTTATTTAATATAAAATTTAATACAAAAATTTATTATTATCTATAATAATAAATTTAATAACACAAAAATAAAATTTTTCTTTTGTTTACTTTTATTTATTAAAAATACACTTTTCTTTTATAAATATAACTTCTCTCGTTATATTTTACAAAAAAAAACAAATTTCTCTTTTTTTTTTTTTTCTCTCTTATTTTTTAAAAAATGAAACTACATATGTATTTATATAAAATTTTTTTTTTTTTTTTTTTTTTTTTTTTTTATATTAATTATATAATTATTTTATTATTGTAAAAAATATGATATTTCACTTTATTTTGGTTTTGTAATTCTTTCTTCTATCATATTTATAGGAAGGACCTTTTATTATAATAATTAAAGTAAAAAATTTATTTTATCTAAGCCATTTTAATATAATAGTTAAAGTGAAATTATTAAATTTAAATTTATAATAAATTAAGTTTTTAATATAACTTTATAATTTCATATAGAAAAAATTTTTATTATTAATTTTAGAGAAGGAATTTTAGTTTGAAAAATCTAACATTATATATATATTCTTAATGTTTAATTATATTGATTTTATTATATTTAAAAATATTTATGTTTTTTTTTTTAAAATCTAAAAAAAAAAAAACTTACATAGATTTCATTTATTACTTTCGATTTTCTTATTATTATAAGAAAATGGAAAATAATACAAGAGGACCTTTTCCAATGATTCATTGAAAGGTATTCCAAGATAGATAGATGCGTATTGATTAGTGCTCTGTAGACGGAGCATTACCTAGCTTAAATATAGGATTTTCATAATTTCTTGAAGGTATATAAAGTTCTTTGATTGAATACAATAAACGTAGGGCATTTCATAATATCAAAGGTCATTTCATTTTTGATACTCCAAATCATGAGTTTTATTTAGAAGGTTTTTAAGATAGGATTTAGTAGGGGCCAACAAGACAATAATATTTTATTTTGAATATTAATATTAGATTTTTTTTTTTTTTTTTTTTTTTTAGACCAGGAAGAAAATATTCCATTAAAAATAATCAATAATGTACAATAACATACAATAATATAATAATATACCTTATAAATCTTTTTGATAAAAAATATCAAAATCATTAAATAACAAATAATATAAAAAAATAAAATAATAAAATATTATTTAAATTATGAAATAATAAATTTTACAATAGATGACACTTAAAATTCATTAAAAAAAACACTTCAAACACTAATAATAACTTTTTTTGGTTTGTTTTTTATATTATATAAAATACTTTATTCATAAAGTTTTTGTATAATGAAACTAACAAAATGCAAAGATATTTTTCCTTTCTTTTGTTTTTCTTATTTTTTTTTTTTTTTTTTTTTTTTTATATATATATTATTATTATTATTATTATTATTTAACTCTATATATTCTATATAACTTTTTAATATTTTTTTTTTAATTAAATGACAAAAGAGAAAAATTAAAATAATATTAATATATTGATTTTATTTTTTCTTTTTTTATTATTATTATTATGATTATTATTAGGATTATTTATATTTTTAACAATTTTAAAAATATAATTTTATATATATATATATAATATTTTATGTATATATGTTCGTTTGTTTGTTTGCATGTTTTTTTTTTTTTTTTTTTTTTAACTTTCTAAAAAAAAAAAACATGATTGTTTGCCGTATGTGTTTCGTATATTCGTTGATTTTTTTTTTTTGTTTTTTTTTTGTTTTTTTTTTTATTTTTTTATTTTTTTGTTTTTTTGTTTTTTTGTTTTTGTTTTGGTTTTGTTTTCTGTTTCGCTGGTTTTTATTTATATATTTTTGATTTTTGATTTTTTTTTTTTTTTTTTTTTTTTTTTTTTTTTTGCTTATTTAGATTTAGTTATTTAATTTTTTTTTTATTTGCTTGTCTGTTTGCTTTAATAAAAAACTAAAATAAAAATTAATATTTTTCTTATTGTTTTTATTTTTAAACAATTTGGTTTATATTTTATAACTATTTTAGTTGTTTTTTTGATTTTATAGTTTAAAAAAAAAAAAAGGTTTATCATTTAAATCACAAATATATTAATATTTATATAAATTTACTAATTTACTATATATATAATATATTTTTTTCAGTATTTTTTTTTTTTTAACTACTTTTTTATTGATATTATGTTAGCTGAATTACGTTCTTTGCTCTTGCTGTTTGTATTTTAATTTATTATTATTTTTTTTTTTTAAAACATTAAAAAAAAAAATATTATGCATTATGATTAGAAATTGAATATATATAAAGCTTAATTAATTAAATAGAATTCTATTTATAAAATTAAATAAATTTATATATTAATAAATTATGGAATAAATTATGTATGTGAATTTAAATTTTATTACTTTATTTTATTTTGTTTCTTTCCTTATTTTTTTTTATTTTTTTTTATTTTTTATTTTTTTTAAAAGTACTCTTTCCAATTATTAATATAAAACAAAATAAAATAAAGTGAAATTCTATGAGTTGTATTTTATGATAAATATAAATAGTGTGTGCATTATGATTATGATTGATAATTGATGATTTAAAAAAGAAAAAAATATATATATTGTTTTTTTGTTTTTTTGTTTTTTTGTTTTTTTTTTTTGTATTTATAGAATAATCTATATATGTTTTTTTTTCTTTTTTTTTTTTTTTTTTTTTTTTCTTCTCTTAAATTTATTATTCTTCCTTACAATGAAAATTAATAAATACTTAAATAAAAAGAAGAAGAAAATATATTTTCTTTTTCTCTCTCTCTCTTTTTTTTTTTTTTTTTCTTTTTTTGGTGATTACTGATGATTTTGAAGGTAATAATAATTACTTGTATTGTTGATAATTATATTTTATGATTAAAAATTTTCTAATTAATTTAACTTATTATTAAATTAATCTTTAAATATATGGCAAAAAATAAAAAAGGTTATTAATAAAAAAAAATATAAAAAAATAAATAAATAAATTTAATCTATTATGAAAAAAAGAAATGAAAAAACAAAAGGAAGAAGAAGAAAAAAAAAAAAAAAAAAAAAAAAAAAAAAAAAAAAACTTTCTTACTAAATCTATAAAATTACTTATTATACTACGGTTTTCTCTTTTTTTTTTTTTTCTTTTTTTTTTTTTTTTGTTTAATTTTTTCTTTCTTCTTTTTTTCTTTTTTTAAATTTTTTTCTTTCTTTCTTTCTTTCTTTTTTTTTATTTATTATTTTTTTTACTTTTTTTTTTTTGTTTATATGTGTATAAATAATAATTTATTTTTATTCTGGGAAGGGATAAATGATGAATTTTATAAATAAATGAATACTCTTTCATATTATAACAATACAGATATTGTTTATGCTGAAGTTGTAGTTGGGTTTACTGCTTGTTGTTGCTGCTGTTGTAATAATTGTTGACGTTGTAATGTCAATACTTGTTGTAACAATTGTTGTTGTTGTTGTGGGGCTAAAGCTGTATTTGCAGAAGCGTTAGTACTAATATATAAACTACGATTAGCAACACCTGTTGTAAGATTAATAGAATGAGCAGCATTAGCTGCTGCTTGTGAATTAAATTGTTGAATCGTAGAATAGTCAACACACCAATGACGATGACCTGTGATCCAGGCTGCCTTTTGACATTCACGTGAACAATAAGCATTAACTTGACAACGACCACATTTAGAGAATTCTCTTGGATAGGATTCCATTTTTAAACAATTAAGATTAGAACACATTCTTAAATTTTGACTGTTCTTCTTAAAGGCATTACGCATAATAATAGTAGCCCAATAACGGACTTCTGGTGGATGAGAAGAAGTAGTAAAGAATTCAATAAGTTGATAGATATCATGTTCTAAATGGCTTTGATTACTCATGATACTACGAATATCACTATATTTACAGGTACAAGCAATCATTTTAAGTGCCAAAACAAAATCATCAACTGAAAACTTTAATTTCTTGAAAATACTTGGATAAATTTCTGAAAGATTTAAAATCTTATAAACGTTACCATTTAAACTTTGACCGTTACTTGATACGGTAGAAGTATCAGAATTATCTAGAGAGCTATTAGTTTCATTATTATTAGTATTTTCTATTATTGGTTGAGGTTGTGGAATTGGATTGGCAATAAGATCGAGATTATTTGTACTTTCTTGAATATTGACGGATTCATTAGTTTCTTCTTCTCTAATATTATCAAGGCTATTAATTCTACCATTACTACTATTACTTTTGGAAGAATTATGACTTTGACCTTGTTTCTTTACATGATGCCACATATACTTAACAATATTTTGTTTATAACAATAAAAAGAAAGTAATTCTTGTTGAGATTTACCTTGTGGTGAAGTACTACCTAATAAACCACTAAAACTGCTACCACCGCTGCTACGACGACGACGACGTCCTCCAATCATTAATGGAGAGATAGCAGTAGCAACATTTACATTTTCATTAGTACCATTATTAGATAATGCCATTTCATTATATAAATAACTTTGATACTTTGGAGAAGAAGAAAGTGTTGAATTATAAAGGAATGGAGCATTAACACTTACTTCATCATTAAGATAAGAAACATTTGAAGTATTTTCGTTTTCATTAATAGACGTATCTGATTGTTCATTACCAGAAATTAATTGGGGTGATTCTGTTTGATAACTAAGATACATTTCAATTTGTTCCTTTTGAATATGTTCAACAACCTTTTGAAATTGCAACAAAAGACATTCAACAATAATTGGAATAGTACCGGAATAAATAATCTTTCTTCTTATTTTTCCATTACCACGAATAGCTGTTATAGCTAAACAACGAAAAGCCAATGACCATATCTTATTTTGCATATTTCTATATTTTCTATTCTTTAATATACATACAAGTTGTTCAACTGCACCATCTTTAGATATTTGTTCTCTAATTTTCTTTGAAATTGTACAAAGTGTTAATAAATTATTTAAACTAATACCTAATGGAAGTGTTGAAGAACTATCAAGAGCGCGACGATCATATGAATTATTTGTTATGACAATAGCTGCTCTATTTAAAGCGAAATTTGAAAAATTTGCTTCTCTCATTTTTTTGTTTTGATTTTTTTTTTTTTTTTTTTTTTTTTTTTTTTTAAAAAAAATAGTAATTATTTATATATGAAAAAAAGAATTAATAATATTTTTTTAAAAAATATATATATATGTATAATATAGATTATATTTGAATTATTTAATTGGTTCTTATTATTAAGTTTTAATTATTAACAAGTTTTAGTTTGTATATTAAATAATTATTTAAATTTAATTATTTTATTTTGCTTATTATTATTTTTCGTTTTTTGTTTTATTATTTATTTTTTAGATTTCAACTGTTAATTTATATTTATATAAATTCAACATGTATATATATAATTATGTATTTGAAGTATAAATAATTATTTTTTTAATAAAATTTCTTTTATAAAAAAATATTATACTTTTAATATATACATAATAATTATTTTTCTTATATAATAGGCATATAATAGGCAAAAGTTATTTAATATTATTTATTTTTTCTTTTTTCTTTCTTATTTTTACTTTAATTACTCGAAAATATTTTTAAACTTTTTATTAAATTTGTAAAAATAAAAAAATACAGTAATATATATTATAAGAAAAAAATCCTTTTTAAAGAAAAAAAAATAGTTATAAAATATATATATATTGGAAAAAAAAATAAAAATTTTACAAGAAAAAAATAAAAATTATATATATAAATAAAAAAAAAAGGAAAAGTTTTATAACTTTAATATTTAGTCGTATTGTTAATTTGATTATGGATAATACTTTTAAAAAATAAAAATTAAAAAAATAATTCTTTTTCCTTTTTATGAAATAGTTTACGTTTATATATTAAAATTGTTTTACTTTTCTTGTATTTTTTATCTTATTATTTTTTAATTATTGTTTTATTATTATATTTTTATTAATACTTATTTATTACAATTTTTTAATTTATTGTTATTTATTTTTTATTATTAACAAACATAAAACATTTGCTTTAGAGTATAATAATGAATTATTACTTTTCTTATAATAAACTAGTTATTATTTTTGTCACTTAATTTAATACTTTTATTTTATTTTATTATTGTTAATAATAATTTGATTTTCTTTTTTTTTTAATTTTCCTGTTTTCTTCTTTATTGCTTTTAGCTTACGCTTTTATAAAGAAAGGAAATAAAACAATCCATTTAAAATATAAAAAAAATTATTTTATATTTTATTGTTTTCTTTTACTTAAACTTTTATTTTAATTATTTAATTTAAATTATGTTTTTTTATTATTTTATTATTTCTTATTTCTTATTTATTTTCAAAATTTTTATTAACTTCTTATTTTATTTATTTTTATTTTAGTTTTTTGTTTTAAAAAATTAAAAATTTAATACATTTTTTATTTTTATATATCATTTTTTAATTATTATTTTTTTTTTTTCTCTCTTCTTCGCCTTTTGTTTTTTATAGTACATGGAATACAAGTAAAATATATTATGAATAAAATTTAATATATTTATAAACTGACAAATTATTATATTATATATTCTACTATTATAGTTCTATTAAAAAAAAGATAAATTTATTCATATAGAATTTATAGGTAATACAAATAAATAAAATAAAAGTAATATATTAATAATATATAGTAATATATAGTAATATATATTTTATTGTATCACAAATTATTTTATTATGTGTTATATATTGCAATATGTATGAAATATATATATTATAAATATATAATATATATAATAATTTTAGTCATCATCAAAAATGTTAATAAAAAAAGATTAAAAAAACAAAAGTAAAAGCCATACAGTTGATGATAATTAATTACATAAGTTTAATTAAAATTATAATATTTATTATTTATCCATCATTATTTATTATTTATTTATTTATTATTTATTTATTTATTATTTATTATTTATTATTTATTATTTATTTATTATTTATTATTTATTATTTATTATTTATTATTTATTATTTATTATTTATTATTTATTATTTATTATTTATTATTTATTATTTATTATTTATTATTTATTATTTATTATTTATTATTTATTATTTATTATTTATTATTTATTATTTATTTAGTATTTATTTAGTATTATTTATCATATAAATATAATAACTTTTACAAGTTAAACTTTTAAAGAATTTAAAGAATCAGCACAAGAAAAACAAAAAGTAATGTAATTAATGCTTATTAATATTATTATTATTAAACTCAATATTATATTATTTTTTTTTAAAGCCTTTTCTAATAAGGCTTCTATTTATCTTTTTTTTTTTTATGTCGAAACATATTATCAATTCAATATAATAATTAAATATATAAATTAATAAAGGGATATAGAAAAATTAAATAAAATATTTTTACAAAAAGTAAAAAATGTAATTAAAAATGTAATATAAAATAATGTAATTAAAAATGTAATTAAAAATGTAATTAGAAATATAATTTACGATATTTATATAATTTAAAATGTAATTTAAAATGTAATTAATAAAGTAATATATGAAATAGATTATTCATCATGATTGGAAGTAAGATGGAGTAAATAATTAAAAAAATGATTTAAATATAATAATTTAAAATTTGATTTAAAAATAGAAAAAAATATTTATTTATATGTAAAATAAATATTAATTTATAAAATGTTTTTACCAAATATGGTAATGAATAAACGTATTAATGTAATGTAAATATATATAAAAAAAAAAAAATTTAATTAAACTTTGATAAATAATTATTAAATCAGTGAATATTCAAGTTTAAATAATAATCAATTTTAATAAGCCTTTTTTTCTCTTTATTAAATTTAAAAAAATGCTAAATTTATATATTCATTTATTTTTTTTTTTTTTTTTAATTAATAGATAAAAAAAGATGATTAAAAATTATAAAAAAAAGAATAGAATTTTAAAGTTTCATTGCTTTTAGTTCAAAAAAAAAAAAAAAGTTATATAATATAATTTGATAGAACATCTTTTTATTATATACAGAGATGAACTACTTAAAAAAAAAAAAAAAAAAAAAAAAAAAAAATGTCTATTAATTATTCTATATAACTATACCTATTTAAATATTTAAATCAAAAAATATTGCTATACAGAAAAAAAAAAAAAAGATATTTATTAATTATTGAATTATTGATTATACTTAATTATTTTATCTCAAATTTTTAATTTTCGAATGATTAATGTTGTATTAATCCTTTAACATTTAACAACAACAAAAAAAAATAAAATAAAATAAAAATAAAAAAAAGCTATTAACCAATATCGATCTATAAAAAATTTTTATTTATAAATTATTTTTATATAAACTCAATTAAAAATATTTCTACATTTATATATACGTAAATAATAATAAAAAAAAAAAAGGCCATTTTTTAAATATTTGTCATATATCTTATATCTGTACTTGATAAAAAGAAATATAAAAAATAAGTATTTAATATTCTTTTCATAATTCTAATTCTTATTATTATTATTATTATCATTGTATATTTAAATATAAAAAAAAAAAAAATATAAAAATATAAAAAAGCTATAATAATAAAATATATATATAGAAAGGATATAAAAATAAAAAAATACACAATTTAAAATAAAATATAATAAAATAAAAAATTTATTAATGCATTATCAGTAAAATGTATATATAAATATATAAAATATATATATGAATATTATAAAAGTTTTTGAATTGATATCTATTAAGAAGTGATGTGATGATAAAAGATTATTATTAAAAATATAAATAAAGAAAAATACGGCTTATAAAATTTATTATGTATATTTTTTCTATATATATATATCTACTTTCCATACATTTTTCTGTTTTTCTATCATTTGAATAGGTTCAGTTCTTTCTTTCTTTAATTGTACATAAATACAGAAGTACCAAAGATTAGCTTCCGGTTAAAAAAAAAAAAAAAAAAATTAAGCTAAAATAAAATATCAATATATATTAAAATAATAATAAATGCATTTATATATATAATAAACAATAATAATATATGCATTTATATATATAATCAAAAATTTAAACTATATATACAAATATATAAATAATAAATGAATAATAATATCAAAGTAATTAATATTAAAATAATACATTTTATCTATATAAATAAATAAAAACTGTATGACTAATTTAAAAAATTATATTGAGTTTTTTTTTTTTTTTTTTTTTAAAAAAAAAAATTAATTATATTTATTCATATTAATTATTTTATTCATATTAATTATTTTTATTTATATTAATTATATCTATTTAAATTAATAGTTTATATTTGTCTTTATAATATTATATTATACAATATATTTTTTTTTATTTTAGAAAAAGGCTTTTTCTTTTTTTTCTTTCTTTTTTTCTCTTATCTTTATGATAATTTAAAAAAAAGGATTATTATTATATCAAGATAATTTTTTTTTAAAAGAAATTCCACTATTAAATATTTAAAAATTAAATGAAATGAATATCACTATAGAATAGTTATGTGTATTATTATTATTACTATTATTATTTATTTATTTTTATTATATTATTATTATTCATTATTAATGTATAAAATTATATAAAATAATTCCTTTTTTATCATTGATAAATGTATTATTCATTATATGGGTATTAATAATTTTATGTTTTAAAGTATTATTTATTCATTCATTCATTACTTGATAATTTATTTATTTATTTATTTATTTATTTATTTATTTATTTATTTATTTATTTATTTATTTATTTATTTATAATTTTCATTATACCATTTCATTAATATATTTTTATTTTATAGAAAAAAAATTTTTTTTTTTATTTCACATTAATTCTTTACATATTTCTATATTTGGAAGGTAATATAAAAAAATTTTTTTAATTATTTTTTAATTAATTCAGAAGAATACTAAAAAATAAAATAAAATGAAATAATAGAGTGATCATCATTATTTGAATTCTGGTAGGGCAGATCAAATAATTATTATTGCTTTAAGAAAGTATGATAAAATTTATATTTTAAAGTTGATAATCCAGAGAGATAAATAACATTATAAAAAAGAAAAAGTTTAGTTCAAAATTAAAAAAAAAAAAAAAAAAAAAAATACTAATAAAAAATTCCAATTACAACGAAATGCGTCTAGTATTATATTAAATATTATAATATTACCAAAAATATAATTTTTTAAAAACTTTAAAATTTTATAATTAAAATTGATAGAGGATGATTAATTATAATTAGTTTTTATTTTTTTTATTACTATATATAATTTATATTATTAATAATTATTAAAATATTGCTGATGATCAATCATCTATTTAAATTGATTATATATTTTTTATTTAATATTTATTATTCATTATTTTTCGGTTGATAATATAACAAAATTATTTCTTATTAATAAAAAATAATTTTATTATTTTAACTATTATTTCATGTTTTTTTTTTTTTCAATAATTAATAAAGTTTAGAACTTATTAATTATGAATAAATAAAAGAAATATTTTTTTTTTCTTTATATCATAATTAAAAAATAAATAATAATAATAATAATAGGCATATTAAATAATTTTAATTTAAATATAAATTAAAAATTTAAATTAAAATAATAAAAATAATGATCAATTTATTATCTTTTAGACTATTTTTAAGAATTTCCTTTTTTTGAACATGTTGAAACTATAATTTTAGAAATATATCTATAAAAAAAAAATTTTTTTTTAATTAAATTCATTAAAGGTTAAACAAAAGAAATAATTAATAACTAGTCTAAAAAGCTATTCATTGGTAACTAAAAGGTATATTCCATGATGTTTTATAATAGAATTGACTCCATTTAATTATAATATATGTTCAATATATTTCATTTATACACCTTATGATGAATGAATGCTGAGTAATAAAAAAAATTATTATAACTGATATAACATATTTTCTCATTCTCACTTTTAAATTGATTTATTTATTATTTTAGAAAATATGTTATATCAGTTATAAAAAAAATTATTATAACTGATATAACATATTTTCTCATTCTCACTTTTAAATTGATTTATTTATTATTTTTTTTTATTTTTAATTAATAAAAAATAATTAAAGAAAATGCTATTATTTTTTAAGATATAAAAAGTGTATATAAGTATTTGTAAATTAAATTTTACATTTACTTTTTATTGTTATTTTTATTTTGACAAACCACATGAAATACTTTAAATTATAATATTTTATTTTTATGATTCTGTTTTCTTAAAATATATTTGTTTAAAATTAGTAATCTTTTTTTTTTTAATTTATTTTAATTTTCTAATAATTAAATTATGTTATGAATACATAAATTTATATCATGTGATTTTTGTAACCACTTCATTCTTTTTTTTAGATTATATTCAGTAAGAAGGAAAATTTTAATTTCGTAATTTATTATATATTTCCTTTTATGTTAATAGTAAAAAAAAAATAAAAAATTTTTTTTTATGAAAGGTTATTTATATTTTAATAAAATTTTTCAAAAGCCATGACCCAATTAAAATCATAATATATTTTAATATACAATGGTTATATATTAAGTTAAATAATTAATTAATAAGAAATATTTTTGGTAACTTTAATAATTAAATTGTTATATAATAGCATAAATTTGCTTTATAATTGAGCAAAAATCAATGATTATGGTTGGGAAAACTGGAATACCAATGAAAAAAAAAAAATAATAATAATAATAATAATAATAGTAGTAGTAGTAAGTTAACTACAACCTTTTAAAAAGTACTAATCTATCATCATTTTAACAAGTTTTTTATATTTCCATAGAAAAAGATAATTATTAGAAGAAAAATTATTCAATGTAAATTTAAAACCTTATTACAATATAATTTAAATCAATTAATATTATAAACTCTAACTCAAATTGGAATATTACAATATATTGAAAAGAGGCATCATTCCTTCCTTAATTCATGAGAATAACTCATCTATTTATCACTAATTATTATTTTACTATTATTATATTTATATTTAATTTTACAAATTCTAAAATTCTAATAGTTGAAAAAATAAAAACTATTTTTCACTTATATAAAATATTTATTATTAAATAATTGAATAGACCTATTATAAGTTGATTTTTTTTCTTTAAATAAATATGTACATATATTATATATATTTTATTTTTTATTTTCAATAAATTAATTATAGTTTGAAAAGAAATCTTTATTTTGTTATTCATTATATTTATTATTATTATTTGATATAATGATGTAAAGATGAATAAATATTATATATATATATAAAAGTATTCTTTTTAATTTTTTTAATTTTAAATTTCTTTTAAAATATATTTTTTATTCTTTACCAAACAATTTTATTCATTTTATAAATTTAAAGTTATAGTTAGATTAGATATAAATATAAATATATATTATATATATTAAGAGAATCTTATTAAAACTCTAATTTTTTTTTTACTTTTATTTTATACTTATTTTTCTTACATACAAGAAAAAAAAAAAACATAAATATATAAAATATACATATCAATTTTATTTATATCTAATTTTTTAATTTTTTAAAGATAGATGATATGATAAAATAAATATAAAATTTATATATATATGGAACTCATTTAAATATGTTTCATTATGTACAAATATGTATAGCATTCAAATTAATATAAATATAGAATTTAATTAAATATAAAAATATATAAATTAATAATTAAATGTATGATGAATTTTTTTTTTTTTTTTTTTTTTTTTTAATTATTTCAGATTTATATTAAATATTTATTAATAAAAAAAATAAGAAGACCGGTTCTTTTTTATTATTATTATTATTATTATTATTACTATTATTATTAAAAAAAAAAAAAAAAAAAAAAAAAAAAAAAAAAAAAAAAAGAAAGAAAGAAAGAAAGAAAAATTTTAAATATTCATATTTATTTGTAATTACATAAGATTTTAAAAAAGAATTAAATAAATAATCAATAAAAATAAATTAAATTAAAAATAAAAAAATAAAAGTAGTAATTCATAATAATAATAATAATAAAAAAAATAAAGTACATAATATTAAAAAAGTTATATATATGAATTAGCTTTATTAATAAAATATTTATATAAACTTTTATGAAATGTTGAAATCTAATTATAATAATTTATAATCAGTAAGTACTATTTATTTCATTTAAACATTAATTATATTACATTAATTTTTTTATTTTTTTTTACTTATTTTGTTATATATAATTTAAAGTTTACTGATAACGTTATATTATATTATGGAAATAATAATATAAAATTAAATTATAGATTTCTATGTACATTATTTATATATTAAGAAATTTCTGATTTCATAATCATTATCATTATTTATTTATAATTTGTATAAATTTTTTAAATAGTAATATATGCAACATTATTTTGTATATATATTGCTTTTTTAAAGACAAAAGTATAAAATAAAATATTAATTTCATGTATGTATCATCATCAAAGTATAAAATTTTATTTTCATGTATGTATCATATCATCAAAATATAAAATTTTTAATTTCAAGTATGTATTATATATCTTCAATATATAAAATATTAATTAGAAACGTAAAGATTTAAATTTTTAAAATTTCTTAATATAAACATATATATCTATTCTTTAAATTTTAATTTGAAATATGTTCGTTCTATTAGTATTAATATTAAAAAGAATTGTAACTAATCTTTTTATTATTATTATAAATATTTTATTAACATTTAATATATAATTTATTTATAAAGAAAAGACAGGAAGTAATTTGTAATGATAAAAGGAAAGAATTTTCTTCTTTTTTTTCTTATAAATTTTTAAACAACAAATTACTAAAATAAATAAAACTATAATAAATCAAATAAACAATATATACACAATATATATATAAAATCATTACATACTATACACTATAATTAGTTCATTTTTTTACTTAATTGGATTAAAATAAATATATATTTACATGCAAAAAAAAAAAAAAAAAAAAAAAAAAAAAAAAAAAAAAAAAAAAAAAAAAAATTTAATAATATATATTACATTTTTTTATTTTTTATTCTTTTTTTAATAAATACCATATTATAATATTTAATGTTTAAATAATTTTTTTTTAAAAAAAAAAAAATACATATCCTAATATAATAATATTAATAATAAAAACTTAATATATATATTAATCTATATATATATATATATATACCGAAGTATTAATGATATTAAAAGCCTTTAAAAACAAAATTAATTGTATAGCTATTAATAATAATTACTAGTTTTTTTTTTTTTTTTTTTTTTTTTTTTTTTTTTTTTTTTACAAGTCATAGTACATAATAACAGTAATATTTAATAAACACTTTATACTGCTTAGATTTTTATAATTAAATCCTTAAATATAATGTCAGGAGAAAGTTATGAAATTAAAAATAAAAGAAGAAGAAAATTATTAAAAAATAGAACTCCAGTGGAAGAAGAAAATGTTCCAGATGATACCGTTCAACTTATAATTAATAGTGAAGAGGGTAGTGTAGACAACTATGAAGTTGAAAGTTCCTCAAATGTAAATATACTTATTCTATTTATTTGTTTATATATTTATTTATTTATAATTATTATTATTATTGTTGTTGTTGTTATTATTATTATTATTATTATTATTATTATTATTATTATTATTATTATTATTATTATTATTATTATTATTATTATTATTATTATTATTATTATTATTATTATTATTATTATTATTATTATTTAAATATTTTTATATTTTTATATTTTTTATATATTAAGAAAATTTTATAAAATTATTATATACTATATATATTTTAAATATATATTAATTAATTAATTAATATTGTAATTATTGTTATAAAATTATATTATTAATTATTATTTTTAATTATTATTATTAATAATTATTTTATCAAAAAAAAAAAAAAATTATATAATATATTTATAATAATTAAAGAAAAATGATAATAATGTTGTATTAAAAATAGCTTTAAATATATGGACGATATTACTTTGTATTATTTTTATAACTACTTTTGTTATTAGTACACATCATGATAAGAAAATTGATCCATCGAATGTTAAAACAACCCTTATTCTTTTTTCATTAGATGGTTTTAGAAGAGAATATTTAGATCGTAAGAAAACACCAACCTTGGCTACTCTTGCTGAACACGGGGTTTCCGCAGAATATATGATTTCTCAATTTCCAACAGAAACTTTCCCAAATCATTATTCCATCATTACAGGTCTTTTCCCTGAATCTCATGGTATTGTCGCAAATGTTTTTTATGATCCTATACTTAATGCTACTTTTAATTATAAAGATCCTAAATGTGCCAAAGATGTTGATAGTCAATGGTATAAAGGTGAACCTGTAAGTACAATCGATACAATATATTCTTTGAGTGAAAAGATATTATTATCTTATATATATATATATGTATATATTATTGTATAAAAGTATATATATAATATAAAAAAAGAAGATATATATAAATAATTATATGATATATTTTTTATCTTGATTAATAATTTTTTTTTTTTTTTTATAATTATTATGATGGATAGTTATGGGTTACCGCAAATAAAAATGGTCATAAAACAGCAAGTCTTATGTGGTAAATATATAATTAATTAATTTAAATTTACTAATAATAATTAATAAATAATTTCAAATAATATATATAAATATTAATGTTTTATTATTCTTATTAATTATATAAATATTTAAATAAATATTTATTAATAATTAAATTAATTAAGGATTGGTTCTGAATCTATTATTAGTGGAGGAAAACCAAATTATGTAGTGCCCTATGCTGATATGAATTTAGATGAAAAAGTGGATTCTATATTTGAATGGTTGGAATTACCAGCTAAAGATAGACCTTCATTTATATCAGTTTATATTCCTGATTTAGATACAATGGGTCATAAAACAGGACCTAATTCTGAAGATATTGATCGAACTTTAGTTGAAATTGATCATATGTTTTCTAAATTTATTACAAAATTGGAAGATAGTAAATTAATTGATTTTATTGATATTATGGTGGTATGATAATCTTTTTTTTTAATTATATATATATATATATATATATATATATATATATAATATTGAATCGTTTTAATAATTTCATTTTAATAATAATTATTATCTCTTTTTAATAATTATATATATATATGATTAAACAAAATAAAATAAAGGTGAGTGACCATGGTATGACTAATACAAGTTCAGATAAAGCGTTATTTGTTGATGATTACTTAGATATGAGCAAGATTGATGTCTATGATTCCTATCCAAGTAAATAAATACAAAAAAAAAAAAAAAAAAAAAAAAAAAAAAAAAAAAAAATAATAATAATAATAATAATAATAATAATAATAATAATAATTAATAAATAAGACATTAACTTGTTTATAGAATTTATAAAAAAATTTTTATGATATTAATTTATTATTATTATTATTATTATATTTAAATAACAGTGGCTTCCATAAATCCAAAGAATATATCAGGTAAATAGGATTATTATTATTTATTGCTTTTTTTTTTTTTTTTAGTTTTAGTTTTAGTTTGAGTTTTAGTTTTAATTTTGTTTTTTAATATATATATATATATATATATATAGTATAAAAATTATATAAGTAGTTATTTAATGATTCATTTATTCATTTAATAATACATTATATATATATATTTATAATTTTTTTTTAAAAAATAAAAAAAAAAGATATAAATTTAATTTATGATAAATTAGTTAATGCAAGTAGAATTGGAAATGAAACTATATTTAAAGTTTGGCTTACGAATGAAAAGAATGGTAAAGATGATAGTCTTATCCCAGAACGTTATCATTATAAACATTTAATTAATAATCGTATTTCACCCATTGTTACAGTGCCCATTCCTGTAAGTATGAATTAATATTAAAAAAAAAAAAAAAAAAAAAGTAGAAAAAAACAGAAAAAAGAAGAAATCATATTCTAATTAATATATATACATATAATTATTAATATATTTTATTTTATATTATTAAATATATATATATATATATTTTAAAATATAAAAGCCATATAGTTGGACAACGAAAGATCATTTTGATGAACATAATTTCCCCAAAGGTTTACATGGTTATGAAAGTTCTTTAGATGATATGAAGGCAATATTTATAGCTAAGGGACCATCTTTTCAAAAGAAAGTGAATTTTACGCTAGAACCATTTGCAAATACAGAACTTTATGATGTTATGTGTAGAATTTTAAAGATAAAGCCTGCACCAAATAATTCAACGGCCAATGGTAGAGCCTTATTTGATAAAGTTTTAAATATATAGGGGGAAAAAAAATAAAAAAAAAAAATAAAAAAAAAATAAAAAAATAAATAAAATAAATAATAATAATAATAATAATAATAAATTATAAAACAAAGAACAAGAAAAAAAAAATTTTTTTTTCAGTATTAAATTGTATATTCCATAATCATAATATATTCCATAATCATAATATATTTCATAATCATAATATTTCATAATCATAATATATTTCAATATCTAATATCTTAATGTCTGTATATAATTATATATAGTATTATTGTAATTTTTTTTTCCTATCTTTTTATGATTAATATTTTCCCCTTTCAATATTAATTTATTATGGTATTATTATAGTTTTTTTTTTTTTTTTTTTTTTTTTTTTTTCTCTCTCTTTCTCTTTCTATTCATTTAAAACAAAATAATAATGTAAAAAGAATTATTAACAATGAATAATATTATATTTTTTTTTAAAAAAAAAAATGAAAAGAAGAAATAAAAAAAAAATCATTAGATATTAGATAATTACTATTTAATAATGATTTGTTAAAGTCCAAACTAACATATTAAATAAAAAAAAAAAAAAAACTAAAAATTTTGAGAGTTTAATTGTAATAGCAAGAGAACATGAGAATTTGTAAATTTTAATTTTATTTTATTTTATTTTACTTTATTTTATTTTATTTTATTTTATTCAATCTGTACATTATATTTAAAGTCAATTATTTATTTTATTTTATTTTATTTTATTTTATTTTATTTTATTTTATTTTATTTTATTCAATCTGTACATTATATTTAAAGTCAATTATTTATTTTATTTTATTTTATTTTATTTTATTTTATTTTATTTTATTTTATTTTATTTTATTTTATTTTATTTTATTTTATTTTATTTTATTTTATTTTATTCAATCTATACTTTTTTATTTAATATTCTACTTTTTATTTTATTTTATTTTATTTTATTTTATTTTATTTTATTTTATTTTATTTTATTTTATTTTATTTTATTTTTTTAATATTTTTTTTGCATGTTCTTCTAATCTTCTAATATGCTAATTGCTAATTATAATAATTAAAATTTATGTACTATTTAAAAATTGGATAAATTATTAAAAAATAAAGTTTCAACTATTCATTTTAATAATAATTATAAGTTTGAAAGAACTTTCTTGAAAAAAAAATTTTTTTTATTATATTGATAATTAATTATAATTATAAATTAATAATAGTGAATAATAATAATAATAATAATAAAAATAATAAATAATAAATAATAAATAATAAATAATAAATAATAAATAATAAATAATAAATAATAAATAATAAATAATAAATAATAAATAATAAATAATAAATAATAAATAATAAATAATAAATAATAAATAATAATAAATAATATAAATATATAAATAATAAATAATAAATAATAATAATATAAATATATAATGTATTAAGTTAAAATAATAATAAAATATTAATATATTTCAGTTAAAATAATAATAAAATATTAATATATTTCAGTTAAAATAATAATAATATATATATATTTGCCACTTTTCCATACTATTATTCTAATATTTTATATTCATTTATTTAGTAGAAATATATAAATATAGTTATTATAATATTATATATATAAATTTATTCAAATTATTGAAAATAGCCACTTTTTAAGTTTTTAAATTTTTATTGTATAACTTTGCTTTAGTAGATTAAATGTTAAAAATCAAGTGCTTAGAGCATTTATTTATTCTTATATAATATTATAATTATATACTTTAGCAATAAAACTTTTGAAAATATAAATAATCCTATTCATACAAAATAAAAATTATTTATATGAAATAAAATTATTATATGAAATAAAATTTATTATATGAAAAAAGCAATTTATATGAAATTATATATAAATTATATCCTTTATATAAAACTCTAGTTAATTATTAATTGTTATCCTAATAAAACATCTGAATATCTAAATATTTCATTATTTCTTTGTAAAAACAATTCACCCACCTTCTAATCATCATCACCATCACCATCATTACTTTCTCATATAAAATTTTATTGGATGTTTAAAAAAATATAAATAATTTTATATTGAAAATTTTATTTATTTATTTATTATTTATTTATTATTTATTTATTATTTATTTATTATTTATTTATTTATTTATTTGTTTATTATTTATTTATTTATTATTAAGAAAAATACAAATAAAAAATAATATGTAAAAATTATATAAATAAAAATAAGAAAAATAAAAATATAAAATATATAAAATATACATAATTTTTTAAAATTTTATTTTTTTTTTTTACTTTTCACAATTCTTTGCTATATGAAAAGAAGAAAATGAAGAATTATTATTTTCTTAATTAATTAATTAATTATTTATTTATTACAATAATCCTTAATTATTTTTATTTTAATTAAAAACAACAACAGCAACAAAAATATATAAATATTTATATTTATATTTAATCTTTCTATATTTTTTACTTTTATCTAATTATATATTTATGCCTTTTTTTTTTTTTATTTTATAAAATTTTTTTATAAAAATTTTTTTATATATTTTTCAATTTAACCATATTTGTAGTTTTTTTTTCTCGGTATTTTTTTAATAATAAATAAAGTTTTGAACTATATATATTTATTGTTGATAAAAAAAAATAAATATATTATCAATATATTAATAATAAATAAAATTTTCAATTTTTTTATCTCTTTTCAATTTATTTCATTAAAAATTAATTTCAATTGATAGAATATAAACGTATATATGTAAGTATTTAATATATATATGTACTTTTTTTTTTTATTTTTATTTTAATTAAGATTTATCCATTATAAATAAATGTATAAATAATAAATAAATAAATAAATGATGTGTAGATAATTAAGGATGAAAAAAAATAATAATAAATAATAAATGAATAAATAAATAATAATTAAGTAAAAAAATAAATAATAATAAACAAATAAATAAATGATGAAATAAATAATAAGTATTAATTGTATATTTCAAAACAAAAAGAAATTTTTTATTTTTTTTTTTTCTTTACTATACTTGAAATGGTTTATTATAAATGAATAAATAGATAATAAAAATTCATTTATATTTACTTTTGTTTTATATAAATTAATTTAATATAAAAATTTTTTATCTTTATTTTTATTTATACAATTACTATTTTATATTAGACATTTCTATTAATTAACATTAAATTAAAATAACTCGAATACATTTAATTTCAAAATATCATTTATAAATTAATAAATAATATCTTATTAATCATTTCTTTTTTGGATTTTTTTTTTTATTTTAATTTCATTTAAAAGATAATTAATACTATTTATATTAATACTATTTTTATTAAAAAGTTTATTAATATAGAAATTATTTTTAATATTGATAATAAAGATAAAAACAACTTATTCAAAAAAAGTTTTTTTTAAAAATAATTAACAAAAGAAAAGAATATATATATATCGAAAATGTCTGTTTTATCTAAAGGAAGTACTAAAAAATTTTTAATCAATACTAGTTGTTTATTAGAAATTATTAAGGATACTACTTCTTATACTAATTATGAATCAAAGTTAAATACTCTTGAATCAAAATTATTAGCTGAATTATATGAAAATGAAGACTTTAAAACAAATTTTGATAAAACAGTTATTAACATCGTTGAAATTATTGAAAATGAAAATGAAAAATTAAAAGGTTTCATTAACGGTGAAAACTGTCACTGTACTTCTATTACTATAACCGTATTGGATGATGGAATTGATATTTTATTCAATGAAAATTTTGATAATACCATTAAAAAAGTGGGACCTCGTATCGAAACAAATACCTTGATTACTATTGTAAATACTGATGCTGAAGGTAATAATGTTATTTATTTAAATTTTAATATTATTAAAAAATATTAAAATATAAATTATATTTTATTATTCATTTTTTTTTATATATTTATATTATATATATATATATATATATTTTTTTTTTTTTTTGAAAAATTAATATATATTTTAAAATTCTAATATTATATTATATAAAAATATATATATGTATAATAATAATTAATAATAAAACTTTAAAAATTAAAATTAAATATGGTAAATTTCATTTTTATTTTAATTTTTTAATATAATTTTAAATTGTTATTTATTGAATATTTTATTAATACAATTACTTATGTTTGTTCTTTTCATATTTCGAAAATATTATATATAATAAATATTTATAAATGTATATATTCTATTATAATAGAAATAAAATATTTAAAGAGGATTCTAAAACTAAAGAACCAAAACCAACAGATAGTCCTTCTTCTTTCAAAGAAGGTAAATATAAATAAAATTATTACAATTATTATAAATTAAACAATTATTTAATAATTAATAATAAATATAATTATGACTCCTTTATTTACTTGTATATTTCATATATTATTATAATTACAATTACATTTAATATAAAGGATTAAAAGTAAATAAAACATCAGAGGTAATATATCTATATATCTATATATCTATATTTTTTCCTTTAAATTATTAAAATATGTATATATATATATTATACTATGTAATAATTTAATATTAATATGTCTTTAAAAATTTATCAATTTAGTCAATTATTATTAAAGATCTTATTCCTCATGAAAATTTATTAGCTCGCTACCCACCATCAGGTAAAAATATTTATATATTGAATATAAAAAAAAAATATGATGATGAAAAAAAATAAAAATAAATAAATAAATAAATAAAAAATAAATAAAAAAGTTTAATATTTATGTAAATGTTAATTATTATATTATAAAATAATAATAATTAATTTTTTAAAATTTATTTTATTTTAAATTATAGGTTCCACTTTAGATGATTATGAAATTATTGAAAGTTTAGGTCAAGGTGCTTTCGGTTTTGTTAGAAGAGCAAAGAAAAAGTCTACCGGTGAAGAAGTAAAAAATTTTAAATATATATTTATTAATAATAATAACAATTTTAATAATAATAATTAATATTAATCTTATTATTGTTATAACTATTATTTATTTTATTTATTTATTATTATTATTATTTTTTAATAATTATAAATTATAATAAAATTACTTTATTTTTTTTTTTTTTTTTTTTTTTTTTTTAATTTTTATTTTTTAATTTTTGTTTATTTTATTTTTTATTTATTTATTTATATATTTATATATTTATTAAAAATACTTATACCTATAAATATAAATATAAATATAATATCCTATATATGTGTATATAATTAGGTTATTATAAAATTTATTGTTAGATCAAATATTTTAAGAAGTAGTTGGATGAGAGATAATAATACCTTAATTCCTTCTGAAATTCATATCTTATTATATTTAACAAAAATTTATCCTTTTGAAGGACTTCAACGTCTTTTGGATTATTGGCAAGATGAAATTTATTATTACTTTGTTATTGATTCTGATCGTGATATTGATTTATTTGAATATATCGATAACTATGAAATTGATATTCCAACTGCAAGACAAATCTTTTTACAAGTTGTAAAAATTATTCATCATCTTCATACTCATGGTATTGTTCATATGGATATTAAGGTAATATAATAAAACTATTATAAATTATATTATTTGTTTTAATTTATACAATTATTTTTTATTTTTATTTTTTTATTTATTTTATTCAATCTGTACTTTATATTCATATTCTACTCTGTATTTTATTTTTCTACTATTTATTTTATTTTATTTTATTTTATTTTATTTTATTTTATTTTATTTTATTTTATTTTATTTTATTCAATCTGTACTTTATATTAATATTCTACTATTTATTTTATTTTATTTTATTCAATCTGTACTTTATATTAATATTCTACTATTTATTTTATTTTATTTTATTTTATTTTATTTTATTTTATTTTATTTTATTCAATCTGTACTATATATTCATATTCTACTATTTATTTTATTTTATTTTATTTTATTTTATTCAATCTGTACTATATATTCATATTCTACTATTTATTTTATTTTATTTTATTTTATTTTATTCAATCTGTACTATATATTCATATTCTACTATTTATTTTATTTTATTTTATTTTATTTTATTTTATTCAATCTGTACTATATATTCATATTCTACTATTTATTTTATTTTATTTTATTTTATTTTATTCAATCTGTACTATATATTCATATTCTACTATTTATTTTATTTTATTTTATTTTATTTTATTCAATCTGTACTATATATTCATATTCTACTATTTATTTTATTTATTTTATTTTATTTTATTTTATTTTATTTTATTTTATTTTATTTTATTTTATTTTATTTTATTTTATTTTATTTTATTTTATTTTATTTTATTTTATTTAATTTAATTTTATTTAATTTTATATACTTGTACTTTTATATTATTACATTCAATATTTATTTTATTGTACTTTATTTTATTTTATTTTATTTTATTTTATTTAATTTAATTTTATTTAATTTTATATACTTGTACTTTTATATTATTACATTCAATATTTATTTTATTGTACTTTATTTTATTTTATTTTATTTTATTTAATTTAATTTTATTTAATTTTATATACTTGTACTTTTATATTATTACATTCAATATTTATTTTATTGTACTTTATTTTATTTTATTTTATTTTATTTTATTCGATCTGTACTTTATATTTATATTTCTACTATTTATTTTATTTTATTGTATTGTATTGTATTTATTTATTATTATTTATATTGTATTATTAAAAAAATTAATATTATTTTAATATAAATTTTATTAAATATATAATTAATTATTATATATTAACTATTTTTATTAGGATGAAAATATTATTATTAATACAGAAACTAAGAAGGTTAAATTAATTGATTTTGGTTCAAGTTCTTATTATAAGGATGGAACCATTTTCAAGTATTATGTTTCCAGTGGCGATTATTCTGTAAGTAATTTTTTATTTATATTTCAATAATGCATTATAATATATAGAATATATATAGAATATATAAAATATAATTTATAAAATTTTATTAATTAATTTTAATAATTAATATAATTATTCAAAAAAAAAAAAAAAAAATAGTATTACAAAAAAAAATTTTTTTTATATATTTATTATCTATAATTATTATGATTTTCGTTTTATTTTTTATTTATTAATAAATATTTATTAATTTATTTTACATTTACATTTATTTACATAAAATATAAATTTTAAATTTATTTATTTAAATATTATTTATGTATTCATTTATATATTCATTTAGGCCCCAGAAAGTAAGTTTAAATAAGAAGTATATTTATATTTTTTTTTATAATTTTTATAATCGATATTAATGTATGTAATATCATATGTAAATATATATTATGGTTTATAAATTGTAAACATTTTAGCTTTCACAAATAAATATGAAGGACCACCACAAGATATTTGGTCTTTAGGTGTTTTATTATATACAATGATATTTAAACGTGTTCCATTTGAAATCAAATTAGAAAATCTCCTTCCAACAGGTAATAATAAGTTATCTCAAAGTTATCCAAGTCCTGTTGGTGGAATGATACAGACTACAAAGAAAACTCATCATTCATCCTTAATTAATTATAATGATATACCATTCCCTGAAAACTTTGAAAAAGGTAAATCATATATATATAATTTTCGAATGATTAAATAAATTTATAATAATAAAAATAATAATGTATTATTATTATTTTTCAAATAAATAATAAAATTATTAACCACATTTTATTTTATTTTTTTTATGTATATTTATATTTATATTTATATTTATATTTATATTTATATTTATATTTATATTTATATTTATATTTATATTTATATTTATATTTATATTTATATTTATATTTATATTTATATTTATATTTTTTAAAAATTCTTTTACTGAAATAATTTCATAATTATATTATTATAAACTCGAAAAATTATAATAGAAAATCCTCAATTATACGAATTAATAAGATTAATGTTAAATAAGGATAGTAAGGAGAGACCAAACATTAATGCCGTTTTAGAACATCCATGGTTAAGTCAAAAGAATTAGAGTTTTTTTTTTTTTTTTTTTTGTCATGAAAAAATAGAAACCTATCCTTAATTATTTAACTTTTTTTTTGTTTATATATATATATAAAACAAAAATATTAAAATCATATATATATTATATAAAATAATTAAAAATATTTTAAATATATATTATTTCTATGTATTAAAAAATTAATAATATTAAAATTTTTTTTAATTAATTAATTTTTAATAATTAATTCTATTATTATAAAAAATATTCAAAAAAAAAAAAAAAAAAAAAATAAAAATAAAAATAAAAATAAAAATAAAAATAAAAAATATATATATATAAAAATTTATATAAAAAAAAAAAACATTTATTAATTTATTTTTATATGAAAAAAATTTCATTAATTCATATTTCATTAAATATATTATTTAAATAATTAAAAAATAATTATAAATAAATAAATAAATAAATAAATAATGATTAACAATAATTAATAATTAAATTGAAGAGAATGATTTATCTAATAAATTTTAAATTTTTAATAAAAAAATAAAATAAAATAAAATAATAATAATAATAATAATAATTAAACCTCAAAGCATGACATCAACAGTTATAAGATTATTGAAATAATATGACTAAAAAATAACAAATTAAAAAAATTAAAAAAAATAAAAAATAAAAAATAAAAAATAAAAAATTTATATATATATATAAAAAAAAATAAGATATAAAATATAAAATATTAAAAAAAATAAAATTAAAGAATATTTATTCATTTTTTATATAAAATAAGTAATAATAATTAATAATAATTAATAATAATTCAAATAAATATTATTAAATATATATTTTATAATAATTAATACTACTGATAATTTTAATTATAAACTTTAATTTTAAAATATAAAAAAATAAAATAAAATTTAAGAGAAAATTTATACATTTTTAATAAAATAATTAATATTTTAATACTATTTATTTAATATTACTTATTTAAATATCATTTTATTTCATTTCATTTAGATTATATATATAAATTTATAATTAATTAACTTAATGTCATTCCAATTTTTATCCTTGTCATTTTTACTCGAGACTAAAAATACACTTAAGATTTCTGGATCAACCCCGCAACAACTACCTTCTAAATTTATATGAGGTGTGCTTTTATCCTCCCAGGGTGTTTTTCCCTATAAATGAAGTTGGTGTTCACTTGCTATAGTTACGTATTCCTGTTGTTAAGACTATATAATTGAACACTTAATCT
>JACVTC010000004.1:1210000-1265000 GCA_016946835.1 Neocallimastix lanati (nom. inval.) | reverse complement strand
ATACCCAAAAGAAAAGAACTTCTAATACCACAAATAATATTAATAATAATAATAATAAAAACAATAACAACATAAATATCAACAACACCACCAACAATAATAATCATATTAATACAAATAATAATATAAAACCTACTAAAACTACTACCATTATTACTACTACTATTACTGCTACAGTTATTAATACTGATACTAATAATAATGATAATCAAAATCATCATCAAATTAATAGTATAAATAATAATTCCAATATCAATAAAAGTAACAACATCAATAATATTAATAATAACTTTAATGATATTAATAATAACATCAATAATAATAAAGATAAAGATAAAATTTATCAAGATACCAAAATAAAAAATTATTCCAATAACTCTATTAATAATAATATGAATTATAAGACTGCTATTGCATTAACAGGAGCAAATAATAGAAATTCTATGGAAGATAATTATTCCAATTATTTTGATAATATTAATAAAAATAAATCTGGTGTTAGTATATCAACCATTCAAACAGGAAGTGAAACCTTGAGTTATTATAATTACAATAATACTAATAATAATTATAACAATAATAACAGTTATAATAATAATAATTATAATAATAATAATAATTATAGTAATAATAATTATAATAATAATAATTATAATAGTAATCATAACAATAGTAATGATATTTATACCACTACTCCCACCACCACTATTACTACTGCTACTACTGCTGCTACTACTACTACTACTAATTATAATAGCAATAATATCCATAATTACAGCAGTGATAGCACAAATAATAGTAATAATAATTTATCTACTTCAATTGAAAAAAGTAAATATAGCTTTAGCGATTTTTTTCAAAAATATAAAAATTCATCTTCAACAAATCAGGAAATATATCATTCCACTCTAACGGATAACAAAACTAGTAATAATAGTAATAACTATAATACCAGTAATAGCTTTAATAATAGTAATAACAACAGTAACGGCAACGGTAATAGTAATAGAAATAACAATTATTATAGTAATTATAATAGTAGTAGCAGTAATAATAGTGATAATCATTATAATCCTAATCCTAATCATTATTATGATCCAAATTATAATAAATCTGCTTATTCGGATAAATCTAATAGAGATACAATTGATTCTTGCGTTTCATTTTCCTATTCTAATTCAGATTCAACTGATTCCGTTATACTGACTTCGATCATATCAAGTACTTCATCTTCTATTGAATCTTCCTTAGAATCTTCGTCATTTTCATCATCAAATATTCCTTCAGATAATTATCAAACTAAATAATAATAATTAAAAAAAAATTATAATATACTTTAGTTTTTCGTATAAAATATATTTTTTTTCTATTAAATATGTTCTATAATAATAATTATTAATCTTTATATAAATTTTATTTTTTCATTTTATTTTTTTATTTTTTTTTTTATTTTTTTATTCTTTTATTTTATTTTCTTTTTTTAAAATTAATGTACAAATAATAATAGTAATAAATAATAATAATAGTAATAATAATAGTAATAATAGTAATAATAGTAAATAGTAATAATAATAAATAATAATAACAATAAATAATAATAAGAAGAATAAAAAGAAAAAAAAATAAAAATAAGAATTAAAAAAAAGGTAAAATGAAATAATAATAAAAAAAAATAAAAGAAATAAAAATATTATATATAAATATACTAAAATAAAATAAAAAAAGATTAAAAAAAAAAAAAAAAAAGATTAAAAACAGGATTGTGTAAAAATTATTGTTATTTACATCATCTTATATATCTGATATAAACTAGTTTTATATATCCATGTTTTAAGATTTATTAATTATTTATTTATTTTTATATAATAATTTATTAATATATTTATTTAATATGTTAGATTTTTAGTAAAGTAAAATAATTACTTTTATAATGTATTGAATCTTAAATATTTTGTAGTAAATTTATTTATAATTAATATAAATGTATTTTTAGAATTTTTATTAAATGGCTGCGGCCATTAATACTGGTAAATAAAGTCTATAAAAACAAGAAGTTTTGTAAATTTATTTATTGTGTATTATTATATTAAGTGTGGTACAATTTGAGCATTAATCAGCGAGGGCTTCTTTCTAAAATCATCTTGTTTGATTTTATTGATACCTTTTTTTTTATTTATAATACTATATAAGTCAACAAAACTTTTTTTTTTCTTCCTCCTTATCAGAATTAAATTGAATTTTTTTTTTTTTTTGGAACCACATTTGTTGAAGTAGTTTTTTTTTTTTTTTTTTTTACAGCAGCAATTATTGCAAACTTTAAACTTTATTTATATATTCATTTAGGAATTAAACGAATATTTTTTATTTAAAAAAAAAAAAAAAAAAAAAAAACAGAATTAATAAAAAAATTAAATATTATTTGTTCAATTTGAACATAATAATATTTTAAATAGTAATGTGAAAATAAAAAGTAATGCTCAAAATAAAGTGTAAAAAATAAATTCAGAAAAAAGTTCATAGGTAACAAACCTCTCCTCCAAATTTACAAGATTTCTGTTTAAAAAGGAAATTCTTATTCCGGATTAGGGTTAGAATTGACTATCCAAAAGAAATTATGGTCTTCTCCTTCAGACGCATTGGCCTTGATAGCATTGTCTTACTGGATTTTCAGCGTTGACCCTCCTAGTTAGTTTGAGCTTATACCTTCGGAATGGGAACCCTTGTCAAGTACTAGCCCTAGGCCTCATTTCTGAAAAGAAAGCCACAGATCAAAAAGCAACGTCTCTATGAAAGTTTGGCTGTCACAAGCCAGTTATCCCTGTGGTAACTTTTCTGACACCTTTAGCCTGAAATTTCCAGGATCACACCATGAACGGCGGTATTAGAATAATCACCAGAAATGATTTGGTTATTAAGCAAAACATCCCATTCCTTTTTATAATTACAAATACGTATAGTCATTTATTTATTTCATTATTTTTATTATTATTATTATTATTATCCTTTTTTAAATTGAAATTATCAAAAAAAAAAAAAAAAAAAAAAAAAAAGGTATTAATTTATTTTTGTAATTAAATATTTTATAGTACAAATATACATATATATTTGTATTAATAATCTATATGCTAAAATATATAATTAATGTTAATTTTATTTTATTTTTTTTTTTTTTTTTTTTTTTTTTTTTTTTTTTTTTTTTTTTGATAATTTACCAATAATTATATTAATTAGATTTTAACTTTGAAAGTTCTTTTTTTTTTTTTTTTCGTTTTGTTTTCAATAAAATTTTATTTTAAAAAAAAAAAATAAAAATAAAAATATAAGCAAAAAAAATAAAACCATCTAAGAAATAATTCACTATAAAATAATAAAAATAAAATTAACATTAATAATACAAATGGAATAAAAATATATAATATATATACATTCTAAATTTCAAATTATCATAAAAAAAATAATTTTTTTTTTTTTTTTTTTTTTTTTTTTTTAGACTTAGAGAAAACTTTATTTAATTTATAATATATAATAATAATAAAATTACATGATTTTAAAGAAATAAAAAAATAATAAAATACATGAAATAAAATATTATATATTATAAAATTATAAAAGTGCGTTAGAAGCAATAGCCTCTAACTTTTCCCATTCCTCGATAATAACACCACGTCCATTATTGCGAGTAATAATTTCAGTATTAGTGTTATCAATCGAATCTGTATCTGGAGGTGAAAATCCATGCCTTATCATTTCGACGTCGACGCTAGATTGGCAACGGTAGATTCAACGGAATACCATTTCATCATCAAACTAAAAGATCGACAAATTAATGGTATTACGTTTGTTAGAAACTCCGCAATCCCCACAAAATACGGAACAGTTGACGAAGTTGAACTTTGTTTAAAAATATTGTCAACTAATTGTCTTTGTTCCCCATCATTAACTTTAATTTTTGAATATATTGAACGCCCACCAAGAAGTGCACTCAATATATAATAATAAATATTATTATCATAATCCTTTTCTGAATCTAAAGAAACATCCAAGGATTTTTGTTCAATTATCAATGCAAACTTCAAAAAGAGATCATCTAGAAAAGGTAAAGATTTATTTCTGTAATTTTCCAATTCTTTACAGGCAAAGATCCAGTGAGAAAAGCTAGGTACACTAACACCACAACAAGGGCAACATTTAGGGCAATCTTCTGAAACGATTTTTCTTTTAATGGAAATACTAATGTCAAATTTAAAACCACACCTAATTCGAGAAATCCAAAAGAATCCCAACTGATACTTAGGATATTGAAATGTTAAGTTTCTGATTTCTGAAATAAATCCAAAATCATTCTCCTTGTAAATAATTGCTTTTTTAGCTTTTGAGGGTTTGAAGACATCTCTTTCCCAATAAAACTTTTTTATTTCACTTGTTTTCTTACCATTTAATTTCTTATTCAAAGTCCTTGATTCTTTAGTCCATGAATAATGTGACATAGTAGGAATATTATTAGTGAGATGATTAATAATACATGATGAGTTTTTCCATTTTCTAAAGCAACGTAATTGAGATATAGCACAGACAGCTGAAAGAGGAGGTATTCTCAATTCACGAGTAATATTATAGAGACTAACAGAAGAATTGCGAGATTTAAATCCTTAACTCCAATAAAGTCCTCTATTAATAATTTTTTGAGTTTTAGAACATCTGCTCTTATTTGAACCAAAGAGAGGAGCATAATATATAACAAGACTAAGAATAAACGAAATTAAAACATATTTATTCAATGGGAGAGGAACAGATTTATTAATAAGAAATCGAAAGTACAAATTTAACTTGACATTTAAATTACTGTTTAATTTGGATTGTATAGGTTTCAGTGATAAAGATTCATCAAAAGGAATACCAAGATAGGTATAGTTGTCAGTTTTAGGTAATTTTTTACTACCAATAAAGAAAGATGGATCTTCATAATTTATCGGTTTAACAAAGTTAATTGGTTTTACAACAAGAGTAGCACACTTATTAATTCCAAAAGTCATTTCATTTTTAATAGCCCATTCATGAACTTTATTCAAAATTTTCTTAAGAGCTTGTTTAGATGGAGCAACTAAAACAATATCATCCGCAAAAAGTCCACCACAACAATATTGAGAATCTAAATATACACAATACTTATCACAATTATCCAGAATATCATTAATGAACAAATTGAATAAAATAGGAGATAGAGGGCATCCTTGTCTAACACCACGATTAATCGAAAATTCTTCTGAGAGATTACCATTAAAAAAAGCACGAGCTTTAGAGGATAGATAAACATTCTTTAAAAACAGATGACATTTATCTCTAATTCCTAAGTTATATAATTTGGTCAAAATATTAAAGATAGGAACTGAATCATAGGCTTTTTTAAGATCGAGAAAAGCAAGATAAGTAAAATTTCCTTTAAATTTTCTTCTTTGACATATCTCTCTAATTGAAATATACAAACTTATGCATTCTTCTTTATTTCTAAATCCAAATTGTTCAGGTCTAACAAATTTATGTTCAAGGGCATATTTAGCAATTCTATTAGTAACAATCTTTGAAATAATTATTAAGCCAACATTAATAAGAGAAATACCACGATAATTATTACAATCCGAAAGATCTCCTTTTTTTGGAATTGATATTATAGAAGCCGAATTCCACTCTTCAGGGAAATCACCATCCCAGATTTTGTTAAATAATGAAAGTAAACATTTAGCACACTTAGAGTAGTGATCAACTGAAGAATCATCTTGATTATCGGATAAATCAGATTTACTAAAGAAGGCTTTAAAAAATTCAATCGGAATACCATCGGGTCCAGGAGCTTTATTATTTTTCATTTCAAGCACAGTGTTTTGAATTTCTTCCATAGTAATAGAATCATTAATATCCCATATAAGATTATTATTAGGATTAGTTCCAAATAAACATACCCAGTATTCATTATCCAAACTGTATTGAGTAACATCAGAAGCTAGTTCACTGTAATGTTCAGCAAATCGATTTAATTGATCCGAAAAAAAAAAAAAAAAGTTACCCTGCTTGTCCTTTAAAACACTTGACGAAATAGAATTAGAGTACATAGGGCGAGATAGCTTCTTTAATTTTAACCAAGCACTCCTAGCATTTTTATTACGAAAATCATTACATGCAGATTCTATTGACTGATGAAATTGTTTTGATTTAATAGAAAACTTAATTGACCTGACTTTACCACATATATTTTTATACTCACGAAGCAAATTTAAAAATTCATCAAGGTTTTCAAGATTAGAACCTAAAGAAAAATTTTTGATTTCATTAAATGCAACATGCTTTTCATGAGAAAGTTTCTTGATATAATAAGGGCAGTGGAAAGCTGATCCTTTAAGATCACAAGGAACTCTAGCATGAACTTTATCACCAACTTTATTAGCTGTTTCTATAAATTTATTGACCATTTCATAAGAACTTAATTCTTTATTATCATCAAATTCATTAAGAAGAATTGAGAAGTAGTTACTTGAGAATATTTCATTATGCTTTTCATTACACATGCGTTGGGACCACTTGAATCTTCTAGAAGGAGTAGGAGCACGAAAACCTTCTGAGTCATCTTTCTTACAGGAAAGGATAAGAGGGAAGTGGTCAGATATATCATTGAATGTACTACAAACAGATACCTTATTAATGTATTCCTTCATTTTACAATTAAATAAAACATGATCAATACAAGACGATCTACCATCCCGAGCCCATGTGAAATCGAGACCTGATAAGTTTTTAGTGAACCACTGATAAGATGATTTATTAAGTAAACTATCTAATTGGGATTTAGACATATTAAAGTCACCTACAAATGAATAGAAGGTGTATTAGTATGTTTCTTTATCCAATTAGTAATTTCTGAAAAGGCATTCTTTCTTTCTTCCTTATGAGTGACCGTAGGAACATAAATATTACCAATAGTGCATTTAATTCCCCAAAAAGAAATAATGTTGACAGAAATGATATACTTTTATTCAAAGGGATCAGAAGAAAATGAACATGAACGATGTACACTTATACTAAGACCTCTCATACCGGGTATATTTGGATCAGCTTTACGTAAAATTGTATTATAGTGACAAAGAAATGGGTAATTATTTGAATGTACATTAAGGTATTGGCTATTACCGACCTCTTGCAAGTAAATACAGATGGGTTTAAAAATTTCATTAAAGTATCTAATACCATCACGTTTTTCATCATTCCATCCATTAATGTTCCAACTGACACAAAGATTAAAGAACTGAGTAGACGGTGAATAAATATTACTATAAATAAAATCTTTAGCCATTGATAAAAAAATAATAATATATTATTTATACTATATCTTAATATATAGATTATTAATACAAATATATATGTATATTTGTATTATAAAATATTTAATTACAAAAATAATAAATTTATACCGTTTTTTTTTTTTTTTTTTTTTTTTTTTTTTTTTTTTTTTTGATAATTTTTTTGTTCTATTAATATAATAATAATAATAATAATAATAATAATAATAATAATAATAATAATAATAATAATAATAAATAAATAAATAAATAAATAAATAATGATGAATATATAATAATCAATAATAATCAATAATAATCAATAATAATCAATAATAATAATTTTAATAAAGTATTATTTTTTAAATTTTATTAATTTTTTTTTATAATAAAAATATAATAATAATAATAATAATATAATATATACATATATTATATATATATATATAATATAATACTACATTTTTTATTTTTTTGTTTTTGTTTTTATTTTTTAATATTTTGTTTCTCTGTATATATTCGATAAATACATTTATTTAAATACATATATATGATATATTTTTTATATAGCTTTATTATTATTATTTATTATATATATATACATTATTTATGGGGTAATGAAAATATAATTTAAAGTATTAACCTATAAATGAATGACTGCTTTTTTTTTTTTTTTTTTTTTTTTTTGTTTTTTTATTTGTTTGTTTGTTTGTTTGTTTTGTTTGGTGTTGTTGTTATTGCTTTTGTATTATCATTTCGTTTTATTTTTAATGTGAATTATTCTTTATTAATATGAAAATTTTAAAATATATTAAATTGATATTTAAATTTTATTTTTTATAAAATTATTTGAAAAGATGAGCAAATTATTTAATTATTTATTTTTTTTTATGGTAATAATATTAAATAATAGTTATAATAATAGTAATAGTTTTAATGATATTAAAAATAATAAAACAAATAAATAAAAAATAATAGAATAAAATAGTAAAATAAATGAAAAAATAAAAATAATAAAATAAATTAAAAAAGAATAATAAAATAAGATAAAATAAATATAATTTATTAATATTATTATTTTTTATTTTTATTTTTATTTTTACTTTTTTTTATTTTTTTTTATTTTTTCTAATTTTCTTTCTATCTTATTATCACTATTATTAATTTATCATATTTAACTATAATATTATTTAATTAATTTATTTTTATAATATTAGATAATGATCTATGGGTCAATGAAAGTCCAACGAGAGTCTTTTTTTATTAATTTTTTTTTTTTTTAAATAAAAAAAAAAAAAAAAAAAAAAAAAAAAAAAGAATATATATTATATAATATAATAATAATAATATAATAATAATAATAATATAATATAATAATAATTAAATATTGTTGTTAACATTATTGTTATTGTTAATTTAATATTCATTATTAAATATATGAAAGTTATATGAAAGTATATATTCATATATTCATATATATATATATAATTTACCTTTTAAACCTTGTGCTGTATCTTCTAATAGAATTTCTCTTCTATGTTTTACATAAATGCTTTTATCTACTACTCTTTGCTTTAATTCAGCTATTTTATTTGGTTTAATTTCTTCTTCTAATAATTCAGATAATTGTTCAACAGCCATTTCGAGATCACGTTGATTATCTTCGAATATTGTAGTTTGATTATCTTTTTGAAGATAGAAAGCAAAACTATATGCTATTATTAATTTTTATATTAAGTAAGTAAAATAATATAAATAAAATAAAAAATAAAAAATAAAATTTATTAATTTTTATTATGATTATTATTATTATTACTTTATTTTATTTATATATTTAATTTAAATTTATTTATTTTTTAAGTATCTATTTCTATTTCTATTTCAATTTTATTAAACTTACTCCACATTAAGGTATTACGGCATTGAACAACAGTTTCAACAGCTTCCTTTAAAAACTGTACTTCAATCCATGATAACTCTGACGATTTTTGCATTCTTTCCATTTTTCTTTCAGTTTTTTCATATAATTCGGTATCTAATTTTGCACTTTGTTCATGGTTAGCGTATCTATTATAGTAATGAAGGTATCTATTTTTTTTTTTTTTTTTTTTTTTTTTTTATTGAAATTTAATGATTATTTATATTTATAAATCATAATAATTTAAAAAAATATAATAATAATAAATATATATTAATAAAAATAATATAAAGATTAGAAAAAAAGAGACATTAATGACATATATAATCATTTTTATTATAAATGTATTAAATTTTAAAATAATAAAATATAAAATCTTTTCTATATTTTTATTTTTACTTTTTTATTTTATTTTTCTATATTTTATTATTATTATTATTATTATTATATATTTTTTATTTTTCTTTATTTTATTTTATTTTTTTATACCTTTCTAATTTAGCTCTAGATTTTGATTTTGAATCACGGGCATCAATAGACGTTTTTTCTTCGTATCTATTACAAGTATACCACTGATTACCATGTTCAGACCACGGTCCCATACAAACCCAACAAAATTCATTTCTACATTTTTTACAAGTCATGTGGTTACAACCTCCATTCTTTTCAATGGAAGCTTTACATTTTGGACATTCTTTAGTATTTACAGAAATCCAATTTGCAGTTTCAGAATCATCTCTACATTTATTTAACCATTTTCTAACTAATTCACAAATACATGGTTGATGATCTGATAAACCACATCCAAAACAAAAGGAATAACCACATTTACATTTTACAGTTGGAATTATTTTTTGTAAATCAGATTCATGAATTCTACATTCAACTGCATATTCACAATTTGGAGCTGGGCACCAACGAAGGAAAATATTATCATCTACATATGTTCTGATTAATAAAGAAGTATATCTAAATTATATAATAAAATATTAATGTCATACAATATAATATAATTATAATATAATAATAATATAAATGAATTTTTTTTATTAATAAACATATAATTATTATAATTCTTATTTAAAGAAAATTTCATTATTTTTTATTTTCTTTTATATTTTTGGGTATATATAATTCTTAAGAATTTTTTGAAGAATAATAAAAATTTAAAATGTTTACCTGCGATAAGTATCTTCTGATACTAATAATCTAATGGTATTTTCATCAACAATAATATTACAATCACTTGGACATTGAATATTTCTACATTCACCTTCAACTTTAATTTTTTGGGTTAGGTATTGTGAATAACAGTCTTTACAGAAACGATGACCACAAGAAAGTGCTAAAGATTCAATATCATCACCAGAATCACAACAAATATCACAACAAAAATCTGGGATTTTAACTAATTTTGGTAATTTCTGAGCATCGACAATAACACCTGCTTCTTTTGTTACTTCCTCTGTTTTATCCATATATAATTCAATTAAACGTTCTTTATTCCATTTGAAGTGACGTAAAAGTGTAGCAGCATGTTCTTTAAGACATCCAATGATGGTCGCTACATGTTCAATCTCCTTATTTTGGAAATCTTCAATTTCTTCAATAGAATAAACTTTATATTCTACTTCATACTTTTTTTTTTCTTGTTTTTCTTGAATAATTTCTGTAAAATCGAGTTCATCCTCATCTAAAAAATCTTCACCACTTTCATCATATAAAAAATCATCATCATCATCAAATTCAAAGTCAGACATTTTGTATACTTTAAAATAAATTATATAATTTAACGTCAAATAGTATATGTATATATATATATAATAAATTTTTGAATAATGTTAATTTTTTTTTTTTTTTTTTTTTTTTTTTTTTGGTAATATTTCCATATAATTAAAATATTTTTAATAAAAATATAATATATTTCTTATAACAATTCCACTTTATTCAGTTAATTATTTTCAAAAAATTCAAAATAAAATTTGTCAATTATTATTTCTTTAAAAATATTATTTAGTATTATTTTCTTAATTTAATAAATTTTAAATATTTAACTTATTTTTTTTTCCTCCAAATTTAATTAATTAATCATTACATAATATAGATTACATTTTGAAAATTTTAAAAAAAAAAAATGTTAAAATAATTTCATTAAATTTTGGAATTGGATTTTTACTATTTCAATATTACTATTATTATTATTATTATTAGTAGTAGTAGTAGTAGTAATAGTAGTAGTAGTTTTTTATTATTATTGTTGTTGATTACTTTATTTTTATTTTTTAATTATTTATTTTTTTCAATTTCTTCTTTTTAAAATTGAATGAATCTTTTTTTTTTTTTTTTTTTTTGTTCTTTTGTTTTATTTGTTTTTAATTCTGTTTTATTTTATTTGTTATTTTATTTATGTTTTTTAATTTCGATTATTACTAATGTGAACAGTTAATATAATATTATAATTAAAATTACCTTAAAATTTTCTTTTTTTCTTAAATAATTTTTAATTAATAATTAATAAATATTGTATGTATATATGTATTTTTAATATTTATGAATATATTTATGTTCTTTTTTTTTTTTATTATTATAATTATTATAATCACTCTTTTCTACATAAAAAAAAAATAATAAATACTATATTATAATTTTTTTAAAAAAATAAAGAATATTTGGAAGTAATTTTATTTCTTTTTTATTACTAAAAATTTTCTTTATTATATAATAGGAAAAAAAAGGATTATTAAATGTAATATAGAAAAAAAGAATGATATATATAATTAATAATATATATTAAATATTAAAATTTGATTTTAAATTTTAATAGATTAGAGATTATTGATAATTATAAATTATTTTTTAATTATTAATTGACTGTTTTTTTTTTTTTTTTTAATAGGTAATAAATGGTATATTATATTGATAATATATTTGATATTTAATTTATTTATTCTATTTTATATTAAAAGTATTATTAATAAATATTTAAAATTATTTATTTATATTTATTATTATCATTTAATAAGTATCTTTAATAAAATATAAATAAATGAATAACTAAATAAACCAAAATTTTATATTAAAAATTAAATTATAGGCCTAATCCTTTGTAAAATTATATAATACAAATAGAAGTTAATTAAATTATGAAAGATCTTATTTATTTCGTTATTATTTATAATAATTAAATCATAATGAAAATGAAATATTATTTATTTCTTATTTAACAATATTTATAATATTATCATTAGTATTAGTGAATTTTTTTTTTTTTTTTTTTTTTTTTTTTGGAAAATTTAAGTCCATTTTATATGAACATTTTTAACTTTTTCTTTCAATTTTAAAAATTTCTGTAAATTTTAAATTTTTGTAGATAGAATTCTATTTTGATTAATTTTTTGTTATTATTACAAATCAAATGTTTAATAATATTGAATTTGCTTTATTTAAATTCTTCACCATTTTTCTGTCATTAAAATAAAAATATATCAATATATTATAAATTAAAGTAAAAATTCTAAATTACACACAAAAAAGATTCTTACTTGACCACAAATGCATTTATTTTAAATAATTTAATTTTTATCTTAACCAACATTAAATTTTAAGTCAAATATTTAGCAAAAATTTTTTATTATGCTTAATTATGGTTATATGGTTATGATTTTTAATCAATATATTTATATTGTAAATATACGTAGTTTTGATTTTTTTTTTTTAAAAAAAAAAAAAAAAAGATGTTTTAATATATCAATCAAAATACACAATTTCTTTCATTTAATAAATATAAAATATATATATTATATTTGTATATTTGTTAATTATTTATTATTAATTATTTAACTTTTATTATACAATATTTAATCCTTTAATAAAAAAAAATTATCTTTATTGAATAAAAAAAATCGTTACAATGGACATTAGTATAATTTATATTTCAGAAAATTGAATATCGATATTATTATTTATTTATATCTAAAAATCATATACTTTAATATATATATATATATATATAAAATTTATTATATTATCTATTAATACTTAAATAAATAAATAAAAAATTCTAATATTAAATTAGAATTTTTAATTTTTTTTTACTATATATTTTTTTTTCTTTTTTTTTTTTTTTTGAAAAATCTAGCATTAATATAATAAAATAATCTATGATGTAATTATTATTATTTTTTTTTTGACCCTTTTGTTTATTTAAATATAGGTTTGAATGAATTAATGAACTTAATGCTTTCTTTATTCTTTTGATAGATATATTATACTGACCTAAAAATAATGATATACTAAAAAATAATAAAAAATTAATAAATAATATTCTATATTTACTCTAAGATTAACATTCATCCATCCAAAATTTTCTTTAACAAAACATTTAAAATCAACATCTATATTACCATACTCAATTTTACAATTATAAGCCATAAATACTATATTAAAATTTTAAAGAACAACACTTTATAATCGATAAAACTATGTATTATTGCCTATAACTAACAATAGAATAATCTTTTTAGAATTATTATGGTGATCATAATTCTTTAAACATTTTCAAGCCATTATTTGATGAGGAGCCCAACAATAAAAATTTTGGCTATTTTATTTCCAATCCCAATCGAAGAATAATTTCCTTTCTTTATTCCAAATATCTTTATTCGTTGGAATTTTATGAATTCTTCTTATATAATAAAAAAAAAATCTAATTTTAATGTAATTAATAAAAATATTGGATGAAATCTTTTATTTAGTTTTTTTTTAAATTATTCATAATATCTACGATATTCTTTGTAATGTCCACCATTAATCCTTTTTTAAGACAATTATTCCTCTTGAACAATTAAAATTTCAAATTTGATTATTACTAATTATATAGACATTTCAATATTTTTTTTCCATTCTTTGTAGTTTTTAGATATTCATTTTCACTTTTCATTACTTAAGTAATAGTTGTATATTGTTTATATGTTCTTTAGAAGATATTATAAAATTTCTTTTAATTTTGGTAAAAGAGTTCCTCATTATAAATTCGATTAATCATATATATTAGGATGGAAGATGAAAACATATTAAAGTTTAACTATGATTTTTATTTAAATTGTTTTCAAAGTGTTCAATTATATATAGAGAATAGGACGTTCATCAATCAATAAACCTAAGGCTTCAAAGTAGGAATTTCATTAATACATTTTACTAAATCTTCCGCTTGTAAAAACAAGTAATGCACATCTAAAGGGTGCTTTTTTTTCATAATTTTTTTTATCATCTTTATTAACATTAACTTTTTTTTTGATTAAAATAGATTAAATTTATTATATACAATAAGGAATCATTTAAAATAAAAATATTATATTAGTTTTTATTTTTAACTATTCTTTATTTAAAATAGATATTTTTATTAAATAAATAATGAGTTATTATTTAAAGTATAATTCACTCATTAATAATTTTTTTTTTATTTTAAAAACAATTTAAAAAACATTTATTTGATTATATATTAAGTATTTAATAAATTTAAAATAAACCATATATATCTCTCAACTTTTTTTTTTTTTTTTAAAAAAAATGTTTAATTGTTTAATATTTTTAATTTTTATAAAAATGAAATTTAATCAAGATAAGAATTATTAAGAATGGTATTATATTTGTTTTATATAATATGAAATTTGAAATATATAAAATTATCATTATTATTATTATTATTATTATTATTATTATTATTTTTAATATTATTATTGATGTTGTTATTGGTGTTAATTATTATTGTATAAATATTGTTATATTGTTACTGGTGATATAATTTATTTATTTAAAAATGAAGATTCCAAATAATAATGTCTCTTTAATAAATTAAATGAATTAATATTTGATATTATAGTGTATCATCTAATCAAAAGATAGGGCTAAAGGACAGTACACACCGGAAGTTAAAAAAAATAATAATAATAATAAGAAAAAAGTTAAAAAATATTAAAAAAAAAAAGAAAAAGAAATATAATATAAAATATTGGAGTTATTAATATTTATTACAAAAAAAAATAAAAGGAATAAAATAAAACAATTGAGTCATTTATATTTATTGTACTGAAAGTTTAAAAAAAAGAATGAAGAAATAAAACGATCATTTTTATTAAATAGAGAACTTTTAGTAAAAAAATTTAAAAAAAAAAAAAAAAAAAATTTGTTATAATATTAAATTATTAATTATATTATAAAGTTTATTAATTATATGTTAAAAAATTTAAAGTTTATAAAAAATTTTATTTGATAAGGAATGTCTCCATTTTTTTTTTTTATTTGAAAAACTTTTAATTTCATAAAATTCTGATTCATCAGAAATTTCAGTAAAAGTTATTGTTTTAGGATTTAACTGTTTATTTATACTTATTATTACTTGAGATTTAATTGTGCTATATTCAGGACATATAAAACCAAATTCTTGAGAAACTTTATTAAATATACACTTTGGTCTTATATCCAAAGGAATTGAACTTTATCTTATTTCTTCTATAGATACATCAATTTTTTTTTTTTTTTTTTTTTTTTTTTAAGATGATTATGTAAACTTTTATATTTTAAAATCTCATTCTTATCATTTAAAATAATAAAAGATCTACATGTATTCTAAGTTTTATATTCAGTACATCTATATACTTTTAAATTATCTTTTTCTTTTTCTTTTTCCTTTCTTTTCTTTTCTTTTCTTTTCTTTTCTTTTCTTTTTTCTTTTTTTAGATAAAAAATTTTATTTAAAGTTTTTGGTTAATAATAATTTGTTATTATCCTCGAATTAGTTTCACTTATTTCAATTTCTATGTTTTCTTCATTTTAATTAAAATTTTTGATTAAAATTTTCTAATAAATTTATTTAAATACATGCTTTAAAAAGTGTTTATGAAATTATTTTATTTTTTAATATTAAAACTAATATTAAAACAATAAAGTATTTATTTAATTTATTTATTATTAATATGAAATTATTTAATTATTCATTATATATGTATTTATTTTGAATAAATTTTTTTTTTTATTATTATTTCCGGTGTGTACCGCCCTATGCCCCCCTTTGCATTGGCGACAATTTTTATCATTATGGTATTTAGTATGCTCAATGACAAAATCTTTGATATCATTATTATAAAAGTGTCCCAAACGAGCATGCCACAAGTTAGTATCAATGCTGAAAACATAATTCTTAGATATAGTATTATTTGAAGGTATTGTATCAAACACGAATAAATTTTCATCATTCGCAAAAATATTTGCAATTAACTTATTATTTTTGAATATTTGTAAACGGTCTTTGTTATTTACGCGTTTCATTATAATAGTGCATCCATTTTTTAATATTGAATGAGTGGAAATTAGATTGTTTTGAATATTTGACGCGTAATAAACATTTGATAATATAAAATCTTTATTTTTAAATTTACCATTGTAAGTACCTACATTTTCGACCTTGTCTAAATCACCATTTGGATAAATGATATTTTTATTATTTACTTTATTTATATTGTTTAAATTGTTGATGTTATTAGTTAAGTTGATGCCAGTACCACTATCAATAATCCAATGTGTGGAATTATTATTATTATTTATTGTTGTATAATTACAATTTTGAATTACTGAAATACTTCCTGTAAAATCAATGTATACCTCATCTTCATTTTCATTATTATTTTCAAAAAAATTATTGTTATTATTATTAGATTTATCATTGTTCTTATTAATAATATTTCCAGAGTAATAATTATTTTTGTTATTATATCTTTTATAATAATTTTTATTTTTGTAATTATTATTTTTATAATTTTTATCATTATCATCTGATTTATTATTTTCTCTAATTAAAAGATTATATTTACAATGATCAGTAGAGTGACCTTTAGTTTTGCATATATGACAATAATATTCGTTACGAATTTTATTAGAATTATTATAATTTTTATTATTATTTGGTTTATTTTTATTTATATTATTGACATTTGAATCGTTTATAACGGTGGTTTTTGACCTTAAAATTTCGGCTTTTTCAAAAAAGTCATGCCTTTTGCAAGACATGGGAATATTAAGGTAGTCACAACACTTTATGGATATAGTCCCTACTGGACAGCCTTACTGTTAATTCAGCATTGGCGCTCTAACCATACATATTATTGCTGAGATTTTCTTGCACGATTTTTCTCGAAATGCTTTTTCGATGCCTAACTCCCTAGAAGCGAGGCTAGAGTAACCTAACCCAATTGAATCACGTGCTAAACCACTTTGGTAATAGTATTTAGTTAGCAGATTGATTTTGAATTGAATAAATTAATATTAATTATTCAGTTTTTTTTTTAATTATATTTATTATTTATTATTTAAAAAGTGTTCATGATATTATTTTATTTTTTTATTGCTTAAAAAAAATAAATAATTAATTAATTATTATTTATTTATAAACTCTGAGTAAATTAATATCAATTATTCATTTTTTTCTTTAATAATAAAATTATTTATTATTTGTTATTTATTAAATATTATTTATTATTTAAAAAGTATTCATGAAATTATTTTATTTATTAATGTTTAAAAAATAAAATAATTAATTATATAATGATATTATTAAATTATTTATTATTTATATTTATTTAAAATGTATAAAAAATTTTAAAATTTTACAAGCCATTTTTCGAAATGTATTTTTCCAAAACATTATTTTTTTTAAAATCATAGTTTAGAATATTATTTTTGTTAAGAGTCAGGAAGAATATGATTTATAATTACGTCAACTTTATTAATACATTTTATGATAAAAGAGTTACTCTAAATGTTTTTATTAATACAACGTAGCATGTACATTAATTATATTACATTAATTTTATTTTTCATATATTTCACATATTCTAACATTCCCCTTAAACCTAGTTATTCTATAATCAATTTACAGGTGAATATGTGTATATAAAATTATCCTATTTTATAATGTTAACTTGATATTATTAAATTATTAGTTATTTCTATTCTAAAATTAACTTTAATTTTTACATGAATAAAAATTTTATATTATATAATTCGATTTAAATAATGTTAAAATAATATATTTGTAATCTAGTAATTTCCCCCTAAAATAAAGTATTTAATTTTATTGCCCCATTAATAATAGATGTATCTAAAATATTTCTTTAATATATGGCTTATATATACCATTCATATGATGGAAACCTTTCTCTTGAAGGTGATATTATATCATCTTTATTTGTCTGAATACCTCTTATATAAAGAGTTTTATATATAAGAGGAATTTATGGTATATAATTATATCAACTTTATTAATAGATTCTATGATAAAAGGGTTACTAGTACTAAATTATTAAAAATTTATTTTTTAAATATTAATATTTTATGGCTTATACATTAATTATTGCAATATGTATCAATACAATTTGAAGCTTATTTTTTATAAATGTGAAAATATAAATAATAAGGATGTGGTATATGTTGTTAGTAGAATAACGTAAATGATGATGCAGATAAATGTATTTTTATGTATACCAAATAAAATAATATAAATTATGTAGAACAATTTCAGTTTAATTACAAATATTTAAATTTATTAGTAAATCCAAATATACAATAATAAATATAAATGAAGTATTTTTTAATATTTTAAATTTCTAAAAATTACTAATTATTTGATTCAAATGAATAAATACATATATATAAACTTCTTTATATGTATGAAAATTAATATATATCCATTTATTTGAGTTTATATTTTATAATTTTTTTTTTTTTTTTTTTTTTTTTTTTTTTTTTTTTTTTTTTTTTTTATTTTTATTTTTTTTTTCCAAACAAACAAAAAAAAAAAAACATAAACAAAAAATGTTTTAATGAAATATTAATCGAGGAAAATCAACAAATTTTAATAACAATATATTTAATTATTAGATTCATAAAATATAAGATTACTATATAATATCATTTATAAGAATAATAAAATTTGATTTACATATTTATATATATGGAATATATAGTAATTAAATGAAGAAAAATGATTTTAAAATTTATATGTTATTTTAATTTTTAATCATTGAATAATACCAAAATACCAAAATACCAAAATAAAAAAATGAAATAAAAAGTTAATATTATCTTTAAATTTTGAAATTAAAATTAATTTCATTATATACTATAATAAAATTTAGAGTTTTAAATAAAGTTCTCTTTTTTTTTTTAATATTAAATATGGTATAATAATAATAATAATAATAATAATAATAATAATAATAATAATAATAATAATAATAATAAAAACAAAAACAAAAACAAAAACAAAAAAATAAAGACAAAAACAAAAACTATATAAATTATAAAAGTTACTATTTTAAATAATAGGATGACTTTTCATTAACAATATTTAAAATTATTATTTATATTCATTTGATATAAAAAAGGAAAATTTATTAATTAAAAAAATTAATTTTGCATAAATGTAAAATATTAATAATTTGAAAAAAATTTAAATTTAGAAATTATAAATACTTTAATTATAATGGAAATATATATTATTTATTAACTATTTTTTTTAATATAATACAATTTTAATTAATTAGAATATAAATTGATAACTGATAAAGAAAGAATAATATAAAAATTGGTGAAAATATTATGCTTTTAATAATTTAATCGAACTAAATAGAATGATTAATATTAAAAATATATTTTTCGAATTGAAGAAATTTTAATTAACAATTAATGGAAAAATAAATATCAGTTCAGTTATTTTAATAAAATGAATTACGTTATTATTTATATTACATTTTTTCTTCTAAATATTGGTTAATATAAAAACATATATAATAATAATAATAATATATAATAATAATATAATAATAATATATAATAATAATAATAATAATATAATAATAATAATAATAATAATAATAAAAGAAAACACTGTTAATAATACTAAATGATATATTATGATTTTTATGATTATTAGAAGTCCTAAATGCCGTAACTATAAATGCACTTACATTTGCTTTTATTGAAAAAATTAATTTATTTGGTTCATTAAATAATGCCTTTAATAAATATGCTAAAGAAAATAACTTAGATATTTCACTACATTTAACAATATTATCACCAAATAACTCAACAAAGTACATTAATGATTATGGATCTACATTAGATTTTTTTTTCAGTAGAAAATCAGATGAGTATGATATATTTTTTTATTATGATATCTATTCAAATAAATTCGGTCCATATTTTCTAGATTTAGGTGAATATTTACCAAAAGATCACATAGAAATGTTTGATGATGTTATAATAAAAAATTCATGTCTTTATAATAATACCGTTGTTGGACTTGTAATATGACTTATATATATATATAAATATTTAGCTTATATAATTTAATTGAATAATTTAAAATAATCATATTCTCTTATTAATTTTTTATATATATAATGAATAAATATAGCCTGTTACAATTGATATTGATGTTTTATATTCAAATGAAAAACTTTTAAAAAAATATAGTAAACAAATACCTAAAACTTGGGATGAACTAATAGATACTTGTAAATATATTTCAGAAAAAGAGAAAAAAAATAATAATAACGATTTAATTTCATATAATGGATTATTTAGCGGTAAATAATTTTTTTAATAATTTATTTAAATTAATTAAAATAAAAATAAAATAAAATAAAATAATAATATTCTATTGTTGTAAGTAATATTAATATAATAATTTAAAAAAAATTTTATTAATATATATATATATATTCTTCTATATAATTAGAAAGCGATGTAGGTATTGTATCAATTTATGAATTAATACATTCATATAGAGATTCAAACTATTCAGAACATCCTAAAATTAATAGTAAAAAAACAATAGATGCTTTGAATATGATTAAAAGAATTAAGAATGAAATTTCATCAGGTTATTATAAAGCTAATATTTAATACAAAAAAAAGAAAATAATAATAGTAATGAAAAAAAAAAATAAGTTAGTATTAAATAATATTATTATAATGATTAATAAACAATTATATATTAGATTTAATATTTTTGTCTGATGATGATTTAACCATCAATTACTTAAAATCAGGAAATGCCATCTTTTTAAAGTTTTGGTATTTACAACATAATCCTGTTTATAAAATTTCGGCTTTACCAGGGTGGAAAGAAGGTGTTAGTGGAACAGTGATTGGTGGATATAATGTTGGAATAAATAAATATTCCAATGAGTGTAAAAAATCTGCAGCCGTGGAATTTGTGAAGTTTGTTACATCAAGAGATGTACAAAAAGAACATATTATAAAAAATCATTTTTTTTCTGGGATTACTAGTTTATATGATGAGGAAGATGTTTGTAAAATTATAGATTGTGATGTCATAAAAAGTATCCAACCATTTTCGGTAATAAATTTAAATCACGGAGAATACGATATTGATTATTATTATAAAAAATATAGAAATTTTTTCTATGAATTTATATATGAAGATCAACCAATATCAAAAGTAATTAAAAAAGTCGATGATATGACAAAATATTACCATCTTTCAATAAAATCCGATGATTCTTGTATTGGATTAATTATATTAATATTCTTTTTTATATTTATGCTAACTTTTTTATTATCATTATTATTAATTTTTGTAAAGAAATTAAGAGTAAAGTTCCAATTTTTACCCTATGATTTTTGGGTTTTATCAATATCAGGATCTTTTATTTATATGTGTTCAATCTTAACGTTTTATGGAAAATTGACAAATTTAAAATGCCAATTGAGAATGATATTTTTTTCGTTTGGTTTTATATTAAGTTTACTTCCAGTTTTATATATTTTAATTATTCATTACCAGAATAATTTAATTTCTAAATGGATAAAGCAAAACAGACATAAGTTTCTCTCAGTTTTTATTTCAATTGTTCTTTTGTTGAATTTATTATTACTTATATCACCTTATGATATAGTCAATATCATAGTACTAAATGGTGAAAATTTTCAAAAATGTGAGATTCATAGTGCACTAGGAAAAAATTTAATATTATTTATGGCATTATTAAATTGTATAATTATAATAAGTATTCTCATTTTGATTTATAAGGAATGGAATATTAGTGCAACATATTATTATACAAGGTTTTTAGTTACATCGACTGTAATGGATATATTTTCATTGATCTTATTTGGAATTTTTAATAATATTGAGATTAATAATTATATTGCGTATTATTCAATTCTTGCATGTAATATATATGCATTTTCAATTTCAAATTATATATTTATTTTTGGAGTAAGATTAATTTCTCAACCAAATTTTTATGAAAATTTAGAATTAAAAGAAAGATTTATAAAAAGTAATAAAAGTGATACTTCTTCATATAGTAAAAATTCCGATTTATCAATTGAGATATCAAAGCATTAAAATGAAAATACTTAATATTTAATAAATATTTCTTTTAATAAAAAAAGAAAGTAATTTAAATTTAATTATAAATTTTAAAGCAATATAAATCTATTATAGTTGTACATTTAATATGTAAAATATTTTTTTTTGTTTTGAAATATAATTATTGTATAAATAAATAAATAAATAAATAAATAAATAAATAAATAAATAAATAAATAAATATAATTATTAGATGAAATTATTATATAATACATTATTATTTCATATCTTTCTAAAAATACAATTTACCATTATTATTGTTAATTGTTATTTCTTAATTTTAAAAAATAAATATCATTGTTAATATGACTATTATTTATTTATATTAATATAACATTAATAAGTTATAATTATATGCGTATTGTTGTATATCAATAAAAATTATAAATTTACCAATACTTTTTATTTTCTTATTTACTCTTATTATTATTATTATTTTGATTTTATAATGTTAATATATATTAAGATATTATAAAGTATATTAATGATATAATGTATGTAATAGATTAAATATTAAATATTGATTTAATGTATAATATTAAATAATTGAGTCCTTTTATCATAAAATATAAAATAATAATTAATAAATAAATAAATATATAATATACAAATATCGTGTTTGTGTACACCACATTCTGTGTGACTCCTTAACAGATTAGGAGTCTCAATGCTGAGTGACATATTTTTTTTTTTTTTGTTATAAAACATTTTATGATATTATTAAATTTTAATAAATAATAATTTATTTTTATTTTATTTTATTTTTTATTTTATGTTCATCATAATGCCTAAGAGAAAAATAATAAAAAAGCAATTGAAGAGAGCTCTAGTTCATCAACTCCAACTGATTGTAAGGAAAATGAAGCTATCTCCCCAATTACACATGATGATTCTGAAAATGTTGATGTTACAAACCATTCTGATCTGTTTGATTTTGATGATAATCCTAATAATAACAAAAATATTATCATTAATAAAATTGATAAATATTATGGTAATTTACTTTTGACATTTCAAAATCTTTTATATCAAAAACAGATTTTGATATATAAAATTATGAAATGTCAAAAGAAAATTTCCTTGATTGGCATGAACCATTAAGAAGAGATTTAATTGCCAATGATTTAGATATTTTATTGAAAAACAAACAGATATTAAAATTATGAATAGAAAACATATAAAATATCCAGTCAATAATAATTAATAGCCTGAATAAAATTAATATTACCTTAGTGGATGTAGAACTACCTAACAAATGATGCAAAGACTGAAAAGGCACTACTATCAATCTGGACAAGCATTATTAAATATCATAGAACAAAAAATAAAAAATTTAAAATTAATAATAATGATTATATTCAGTATATCAATGAATTAAATAATCTTTTTGAACAATATCAAACTGAATGTGAAAATTTAAATAAAAAATCAATGGATGAAGAAACAAAACTTTTATATTCATCTATTGAACTAGATAAAATTGGTATTAATTCACCTCTTCTATGCTGTTTTAATAATTTTAATGATTTAATTAATGAATTATATAAAAGATACGACTTTTTCGAAAAGACAAATATATTAAAATACTCAAATAATATGTCTATTGATTTAAATATCAATAATTTGAACAAAGGAAAATCTCATAATAATATTGATTCTAATAAAGAATATTATATCTGTAAAGTTAAAGGTCATTCTACTGGTTTTTGTAAATTTGATTTTTTAAATAAAGAAAGCAATAATTATAAAAATAATAGTTTTAATAATAAAAATAATTATAAAAATCATAATAACAATAATAACATTAAGTTTAATTTAAAACGAAATAATAACAATTATCATTCAAGTAATATTAATGAAGATAATTATAATTACAGTAATGATGATAATATTTCTGACAATTCAATGAATATAATGATGAGAATGATTTTAAGGATGAAACATATATTAATTTTACTGGTAGTATCTCAGTAATTAAAAACTGTAATAGCACAAACTTTAAAAAAGAAAATAAATCCACACATTGGATTATTGATAGTGGGACTGGAATCAACCTAACAAATGAATTAAATTATTTAAAAGACATTAATGACGTTAGCAATAAAAATATTACTTTTCCAAACGGAAATTTAGATGAAATAAAACATATAGGAACTTATAATGGCAGATTTAGAAATAATAAATTTATTTTATCTAATGCTTATTACTCGTCAAATATCAAAAATAATTTAATTTCAACATATTCTATACTAAAAAAATGGATGTAAAATAATTATGGAAAATATTAATAATAAGGACAAATTACAGATAATAAAAAATAATAAATTAAAAGCAAATATTTATACAGATGACGAAAATTTATTTTCTTTTGATGCCATACCAATTAATAATGTTACTTTAAAAAATCATGTTTTTCATAGAAATACTGTTTTATGGCACGCAAGATTAGGTCATTACGATAATAAAAATATACAAAATTTTGTTATCGAACATTTGAAACTTTATAACTTAAAAATTGTCACCAATGCAAAATCAGAATATATAATTCTTTTATCTTTTTATATAAAAATTTAATTAAATATTTATGGAATCTAAAGGTATTAATTTTAATTTTATTCATTCTACTCTAGGAAATCCTCGGCAAAATTGTTGCACTGAACGCTTAAACAAAAATTTAAACAATTGTGTAACGACTTTATTGAATTCTGCTAAACTTCCTCTCAATTTCTGAGATTCCGATATTTTATGCACTGTTTATTTGTATAAATTAACCCTCATCAGAGTATTGAAAATAAAATACCTAATGAATTATTTTTCAACAAACTCGTTGATATTGCACATCTTAAAGTTTTTGGTTGTAAAGCCATCTTTTATAATAATCATAAATCCAATAAATTTGAAAATAATTCCAAACCTGGTATTTTCCTTGATTATACAAGTGATTCTCTTGGTTATAAAATTTTTAGATGTTTCTACTAATTCTATTATTACTGCCAGAGATGTTTATTTTTTAGCAGATATACCTGGTACTATTAATACTACTCTCTTTTGCAATAAATGTATTAACACTATTATTAATTTCAAGGATTAATTAATTGAGGGGGAAAGTAATAATTCTAATTTTTTTTTAGACTTTCTCACATGATTCTAATGATATTATTATTGGTTTTAAAAAATACAATACAAATTCATTGAATATTCTGATTCAGATTTTGAATGTGATGAAAAAGCAAGAAGATCAACTAGGGTTTCATCTTCTTACTTGATGGTAGTCCAATTTCATGGAAATCTCCACAACAAAAAAGCGTAACTCTATCCACAGCAGAAACTGAATTTGTAAGTTTGACTGAATGTACAAAACAAAGTATTTGTTTTAAAAATTTATTTAAAGAAATATTTAATAAAGAAATAAAAATTAAAATTATGGTATATGATAAAGCTTGTATAGTAATAGCTCAAGATACAAATTCAAAAGGCCGATGTATACACATAGATACTAGATATAAATTTATACAAGAAGAAATAAATAACAATAATATTATATTAGAATATATTAACACTGAAAATATGTTAGCCGATCCTCTAACAAAAGTATTACAGGCATAAAAATGAATCGTTTTACAAATTTAATTTTTACAGATTAAAAAAAAATTTATAAATTTTTTGTTTTTTTTATTTTATATATATATAAATAATGAAATAATAAACACTAAATGTTAAGTAATGTACATTAAAATATTATAAAGTATAGCAATGATATAATGTATGATAAATTAAATATTGAATTAATGTATAATATTAAATAATTGAGTCCTTTTATTATAAAATATAAAATAATAATTAATAAATAAATAAATATATAATAATATAAATATCATGTGTGTACCACATTCTGTGTGACTCCTTAACAAATAATATTTATAAATCTAATCAGTGAAATTAAAAGTAAAATTTCAAACTTTATTCATTATATCATAAATAAATATAGAAAATAAGATATTAAACTTTTTTTTTTTTAAAAAAAAACTTATATTGGTGAAATAAAAAATTTAATGTTTATTTTGTATAAGATTATTGATTTTCTAATTGAATTATTAAATATAAAAAAAGTTTATAAACTTTTTTAAAAAAAAATAGTTTCAAAATATTAAAAAAAAAAAAAAAGATTTAAAATATTTTTTTTTAAAAGAAATTTGTTTCAAATTTCGTTGCTTGTAATATATATGTATTTAATATTTACGAACAATATAAATCATAAATTAATAATATTAAGGAAAAGTACTATTTCAACTCAAAATTAAAATAATAATAATAATAAAATGTTTTAATTTTTTTGAATTATTTAATAAGATTTTTACATTTAAAAGTAATTTATCATTATTAATAATATAATTATTTCATTTTATATAAATTATATATTTTTTATATAATAATATTTTCAAAAGAATAAAAAAAAAATTTTTTTTCTCTTATATTTTTAGATATTATCTATTTATAAATATTATATATATATTATATAAAAAGAGAGATAGAAATATTATGCATATATATATATATGTTTTTTTTTTTTTGGAATAAAATATAATATAATAATAAAAAAAAAAGAAAGAAATTAGAAACAAAAAAATATATTTAATATATAATTAACTAAATAAGAATTATTTATAATTAATAAAATAAAGTTAAAAAAAAAAAAAAGAAAAAAAAGAAACGAGAGATAAAAACATTAAAAGCATGTTCGAAATAAAGTATATTAAAAAATATAAAGAAATAAAAATTAATAATTAATAATAATTAACTTTATATAGAAAAGGCTAATAATATTAAAATTTTAAAGATAAAAATCTAATTTATAAATAATTTAAACAATTAATATTATAAAATAATTTATAAAAAAGAACTTTATTAATATATATAATGATTTTAATAAAAACAAAATTTGTTATCATTATTATTATATAATGTCCCATTATTATTACAAATATTTATAATTTATAAATAACTAATATACAGGTCTTTATTATAAAAAATAAAAGAAAGTATTTAATTATATTTATAAAATTTTATAAAATTTTGTAAAAGATCTTTTTTTTTTATCTTTTCTTTTTTAATATAAATTTATTATCATAAAAAAAATTAAATATTTAAAAATGATTTATCTAAAAATATTATTAATATTATTACTTTTTATTAATATATGTAAGTGTATTATTTACAATTTTTTTTCTTTCTCCATTTTTTTAGTATATATATAATAATTTTTATTTCTTATTGAATTTTTTATAATAATTTTAAAAAAAAGATGCCACAAAAGTTGTGAAAATTAATGGACTAGCTTTTACTTATAATGAAAGAGTACAATTTTATACAAGACTTATGAATGAATTTAATAGATATGCAGAAAAAAATAATTTAAATATTAAATTTCAATTAACCACATTAACGCCCAACAATTCAACATCTTATTTAAATAATTATTCAAATATGATCGAAAACCTTCTTTTCAGGAATTCAGTTAAATATGATATATATTTTTATTATGGTTCTTATACTGAAAAATATGGTCCTTATTTTGTAAATTTAGAAAAATATCTGTCAAAAGAACATATTGAAAAATTTGATAAAGATGTTATTAAAAATGTATGCTTATATAATAATGTTATAGTTGGTTTGGTAAATATTATATTTGCTACTTTTTATTATAAATTAGATAAAATAAAATAAAAAAAAAAAAAAAAAAAAAAAAAAAAAAAAAAAAAAAAAAAAAAAAAAAAAAAAAAAAAAAAAAAGAAATATTAATTCAATTATTATTATTAAGCCTGTTACATTAGATATTGATTGTTTGTATTCCAATATAAATCTTCTAAATACATATAATGAAACAATCCCAAAAACATGGGACCAATTAATCAATACTAGTAAGCGTATTTTAGAGGGAGAAAAAGATAATAATTTAATTGCTTATAATGGTTTATTTAATGGTATGAATTAATAATTGTTATTTTATTTTATTATATTTATAAATGTATTAATCTTTTGAAAAAAATAATCTAAAAATAATATCCCAAATTTTAGATAGTGAAGAAGGAAATTTATCAATATTTGAAATGATACATTCATTTAAAGATGCTCCAAGAGAACCACATCCAGACATTAAAAGCCAAAAAACAATGGATGCCTTGAAAATGATAAAAAGAATGAAAGATGAAATTACACAAGGTAAATTTTAATATCAAGAATTTTAGTAATTTAAAAAAAGTATGACTAAACTAAATATAATAGTATATAATAAATAGTTAAAATATAAAGTAATAATTGAATAAAATAAAATAAAAAAAAAATAAAATAATAAAATAAAAATTGAAAAAAAAATAAAATAATAAAAAAAAATTGAAAAAAAAAAAAAATAGTATAATATGGATATAAAGTACATTTTAAATAGAATAAAAAATAGAATGAGATAAAATAAATAATATAATATGAATATAAAGTATATTTTAAATAGAATAAAAAATAAAATAAAATAAAATAAAATAAAATAAAATAAAATAAAATAAAATAAAGTAAAATAAATAGTTGAATATAAACTACAGATTGAATAAAATAAAATATAATAAATAGTATAATATGAATATAAAGTACTGACTGAATAAAATAAAATAAAAAAAATAGTAGAATATGAATATAAAGAACAGATTGAATAAAAAAAAATAAAGTAAAAAAATGATTATTTATAAACATATATATTACTTATTTATTTTTATCATGTTTATATATATATTATTTTAATTATTTAAAATCATCTATTAATAATAATATAAATAGGAGAAGAATTCAAAAAGGACGATGGATATTTACTTGAAAAATTATTTACTGGAAAATCAATATTTTTAAAATTTTGGTATCTAGATTATCCTATTCCATTTTTCAAATCACCTATACCATCAGCTAAAGAAGAAGGGGTATCAGGTACTTTAGTTGGTGGTTATAATATTGCAATAAGTAAATATTCAAAGAATATTGAATCAGCAATTAAAGTATTAGAATTTATTACATCTGAAGAAATACAAAAAAGATCTATGCATGAAGATCATATATTTTCAGCTATTGATAATTTATATGACGATCCAGTGGTATGTTCATATACAGACTGTGAATTCGTTAAAAGTATCCAACCTTTTTCATTCGTACAATTTAACACAGGAGTATATGACATTGATTATTATAATGAGAGATACAGACAATATTTTTATGAATATATTTATGGAAATGAAGCATTATCACATGTATTGAAAAAGATAGACGATTTAACAAAATATTATAAGTTTTCAATATCAAGAGAAGATACATCTTCAGGTTTTATAGTTTTTATTATATATTTAGTAATCGCATTTATTATGTGTGCAACCGTAGCATTTCTATTTATAAAAAAGTATAATAACTATTTTAAATTTTTATCAAAAGATTTTTGGATTATTTTTTTGTTAGGAAATTTCATATTAATGAGTTCCATGTTGACTTTATATGGTAATGTAACAAAATTCAAATGCGGATTAAGAATATCATTACTATCTTTTGGATTTACATTAAGTATAATTCCAATCATACATAAATTAATAATAAATCTAACTGATGATAATAATAAAATAACCAAATGGATTAAAAATAATAAATATTTATTTTTAATTGGTATTCTTTTAATTGATTTAATTATTTTAAGTTTATTAGGCATTAAATCCTATAGTGTTTATAACATCATTATTGAAGAAGGAGAAAATTCTCAGAAATGTAAAATGATTGGAAATTTTGGAAACAATATAATATATAGTATATTAATATTCAATGGTATAATAATACTTTCAATTTTAATTCTGGTTTTCTTGGAATGGAATATCAAAGAAACATACTATGATATAAGATTTTTAAGTTCAGGTCTTTTTATTAATTTTCTTTCAATGATTATATATTATGCTGTAAATAAATTAGAAATGAATAGTTATGTCGACTATAATTTAATTCTTTCAAGTAATATTTTAATTGTTTCATTTTCGAATTATTTATTTATCTATGGTTATAGAATAGTTGTCTTTTTATTTAAAAATGATAAAAATGAATATAACATTCAGGTTAGAATGAGTACTCAAAATAGATTAACGTCAACTACTAAAAGTTCTTTATCGAATGACAGTAGTAGTAAAAAATCTAAAGTTTCCAATAAACTATTATATTATCATTACAGAGAATCAAGAATGCCTAACTGAAATAATTAAGATAATAAATATATATATTTATTAGAGTTTGTTTTAACAAAAATTCTAATATTTGATCAAACAAATAAATATAAATAAATTTAAAAAATATATATTTAGATTATATTTTAATATGAAAAATGTTTTTAGCCATTATTTATTTTATAGAAATTAATAATTGTTTATAATAAATATAAATAAATTTAAAAGATAATATATATATATTTTATCATATTAATTAGATTATATTTTAATATGAAAAATGTTTTTAGTCATTATTTATTTTATAGAAATCAATAATTGTTTATACATATATAATCAATAAACTGTTCAAATGTAACTAATAATTTCTTATTTTAATTTAAATATTTATCTTTATTCTTCGTTGTTATTTAATTATTTAATTAATAAAATAATAAATAATAACCAAAATAAAACAAATAAAATAAATTAGATAATTATTTAATAAAAAAAATTAAATAAGATAAATAAATGTATATTTAATGATTATTATATATATTTTTTTTTTTTTTTTTTTTTTTTTTTTTTTTTTTTTTTTTTTTTTTTTTTAGACAGGGAAGAGAATACACTTCCAAAAACTTTATTAAATTTTATTTTAAAAAATACATGTAGGTGAAAAGTACATTAGAAATTAAAAATAAAAAATTAAAAAATAAAAAATAAAAAATAAAAAAGCTCGAAAATACTATGTATTTCGGCAAGTTGTACTATGCGGGAATTTTACCCTTCCTATCAAATAAAAAAGAAATAAAATTTAGAAGTAACATCCTTAAAATAGATAGTGTGGTGTCCACTAAACTCTCCCCGGATTCATCATTTATTGAGCTACTAGGGCGAGAATCACCCTTCGTAGTAATAGATGATAATCCTGTATTTTCATTATGCCTTATCAGTACGACGTCGACGCTCTTGGTTAAGTTTGATATTTTGCAATACCTATCAAATAATAGCTCAAACGAACTACTTATGATAGGTATTGCATTTGTTAAGAATTCCGCAAAGCCCACAATTTTTGGAACAGGTGACTCAGATGAACCTTTGAAAAGTAGTTCATTTAAATGTCTCTGTTCCCCACTATCGAAATGTAGTTCATTTAAAACTAAAGTCCCACCAAGAAGGAACAAGTATATATAATGATTGATATAATCTTCAAAATCAGAAATAGAGTCATAGGAAGAAAGAGGATTAAACGCTCTAATCTTCCTAAGGAATAAAACATAGAGATCATCGATGAAATTTAAAGAATTCCATCTAAAAGATGCAAGAGCATCGCATTTAAAAATCCAATGTTCAAAAGATTGATTACCTTCACCACAACATGGGCAGGACTTTGGACAATCTTCTGAAACTCTACCCATTCTAATAGCAATAGTAGTATTGTATTTATAACCACAGCGTAAACGTATAATCCACGAAAATCCTAAGTTGAATTGGGGATATTTTAAGCTAAGCATTATTATAGCTTTATTGTTTGAGAACTTGTTACTATCGTAGTTTTGACCTTTAATACCTTGAAATCTGGAAACTGATTTCCAGTAACGTTCTATAATATCGTCATATTTTACACATTTATATTTTTTGATTTTTTTATATAGTGTTCTAGATTCTTTAGTCCAGGAATAATAAGGCATTTTGGGAATAGATTTAATAAGATCCTTTATGATACAGTTTGATTTACTCCATTTTGCAAATGATTTAATCTGTAAGGCTGCGCAGATACCAGCAATAGGAGGGATGCTTAGATCTCGAGATAAAGCATAAGTACTCATTGTTGAATTATGTCTAATATAGTCATTGTTTTCTGTATTTGTTTTACCATTTTTAGAGAAGGAACCGATACACCAAAATAGACCAGTATTAATTAATGTTTGAATTCTAGCCGTTCTAGATTTGTTTGAACCAAGTAAAGGAGAATAATAAATTACTTTACTAATAACAAAGGATTGAAGAACTTTTTTCTTGTATACAATAGGAATAAGTTTATTTGAAAAGAAACGTGTAAATGAAAGAAGGGATTTTCTAACTTTAAAATGCATGTGAGATATAATGTGTTCTAGTAGGAGATCATCAGAAAAAGGAATACCAAGATAGACATAACTAGAAACTTTAGGAATATCATTCTTTCCTAAATAGAAGGTTGGATCACTATAGTTTGGAGGAGGTTGGAAGTTCATTGGTTTTATAACCATAGTTGCACACTTTTCAATACCAAAAGTCATTTCATTTAAATTAGCCCATTTATGTACCTTTTTTAATAATTTTTCTAAATTTTTTGCACTTGGAGCAATGAGAACAACATCATCAGCAAAGAGTCCACCACAACACTTTTTTCTTCCAACATTAACACCATACTTTTCACAGTCATTTAGTATATCATTGATGAATAAATTGAATAAGATTGGAGATAAAGGACAACCTTGACGAACACCTCTTTTAATAGGAAATTCATTTGATAACATTGAAGCAAATCGAGCACGTGCTTTAGATGAAGTATATAAATTACAAAGAAAATCAAAACATTTACCGCGTACTCCATAGTGATATAATTTAGTAAGAATGTTAAAAATAGGAACTGAATCATAAGCTTTTTTAAGATCTAAAAAAGCTAAATATGTGAATTTTCCTTGGAATTTTCTTCTTTGACAAATTTCTCTAACGGAAATGAATAAACTAATGCATTCTTCGCGGTTGCGAAATCCAAATTGTTCAGGTCTAATGAAATTGTGTGAGAGTGCGTAAGTAGATATTCTATCTGTTATAATTTTTGAAATGATTTTTAGTCCAACGTTAATGAGAGAAATACCTCGATAATTACTACAATCTGATAGGTCACCCTTCTTAGGAATTGATACAATAGAAGCTGAGTTCCATTTTTTAGGAAATGACCCATTCCATATTTTATTAAATATCAATTTTAGACACTTTCCAGCAGCAGGATGTGATTCTAGTAATTCTTCGTTACAAAAAAGAGCTTTGTAGAATTCAATCGGAATACCATCGGGGCCGGGTGCTTTGTTATTTTTCATCGATGAAATAGTTTTTTTAATATCTTCAATCGTAATAGGACCATTTATATTCCAGGTAGTGGATCTAAGACTAATATTCCTTAAAGCATGATTCCAGTAATTACGATTAAGGCTGTGACCTGAGGGATCCGAAGCAAGATCTTTATAATATTCAGCCCATCTATCTAATTGCTTTGAAGGAGAGATAATATCTTGACCAAACTTAGATTTAATGCAAGTAAGGGAGGTAGATGAATATGATGGTTTAGCCATTTTCTTTAAACATCTCCAACCATTTTTGAAATCTTTATTCAAAAAATAATTACCTATTTTTACTATATTAGCCTTAAATCTAGCAGAACGAAATTTACTCTTAGTTTTCTTGATTAATTTGCAAAGTTTTTCATATTTATTAAATTGTTCAAGGTAATTATCAACATTTTCACAATTAAAGTAAGGCTTAATATTCCGAAATGCAATATGTTTTTCATGGGATAGTTTTTTAATGTAATAAGGACAATGAAAAGCAGAGCCCTTTAAATTTGTTGGAATAAAAGCCTTAATATCTTTCCCGATATTATTTGCTGTATTGATAAATTTTTCTACCATTTCATCAGCCGTAAGCGAATTGTAATGAGAATCAAGGTCATTTTCTAGGATTGAAAAATAATTATGTGATAAAATATCTGAATTTTTTGTTTTACAAATATGAGTTGACCATTTAGAAACTTTAGTAGGCCTTATAAAACCATCGGAGAGAACTTTGTTGCAAGAAAGTAAAATAGGTTTATGATCAGAAATACCATAAAACGAAGTACAAACCGAGGTTTTATTAATATGGGATGCCAAAGCCTCATTATAGATGACATGATCAATGCAAGATGATCTAGTACCTTTAGCATATGTAAATTGATTACCATATAAAGGAGCAATATACCAATTAGGAAAATTATTTGAAATGTATGTTTTGATCTTCTTTAATGACATGTTAAAGTCACCAACTAGGACAGCCGGAACATTTTTTCTATTGTGAAAACGTAACCATTGAGAGAGTTCATCAAAAGCAACTAGTCTTGCTTCCTTCCATTTGCTTTGAGGGAAGTAGATATTACCAATAGTACATTTTTGATTCCAAAAAGAAGTAATATTAACTGAAATGATATATTTGTATAAAAACGGTTCTTGGAAGAAAGAGCACGAAGAATGAACACCAATAAAGAGTCCTCTCATACCAGGGGTTTTAGGATTAGCTTTAAGGAAAACTGAGTTGTAATATGGAATTAAAGGTGATGAAACATCTTTTGGTAGATATTTACTATATATATATATATATATAATATTTTTTCTTATTAAATAATTTTTTTTTATAAATCACATTACATGCAATTTTTATAATTATTTAAAATATTTTTAGAAATAAATGAAATTTCAAAATATTAATAATTTTAATATATTAAATTAGTTTAAATTTCTTTGAATAAATATTCGTTAAATTAATAATAATTTTTTTTTTTTTTTTTTTTTTTTTTTTTTTTTTTTTTTTTTTTTTTTATAAAACTAAATCTGGTTGAATAAACATATATATATTAAATAATTAAATATAAACAAGCAAACAAACAAATAAATAAATAAATAAATAAATAATTACTTTAATAGTACGTTAAATTAATTACAATAAAATTTCAGTATTTTTATAATGTATTTTTTTAAATAATATTAAAAGTATTATTTAATTTAAATATTATTAAATAATATTATTTAAAATTTAAAAAGTTTTTTTTTTTATTATAAGCATTAATATTTTAATATTTTAACATCATTTTCAAAATAAAATTGATAATCTGAAAAAAATATATATATTTAATTTATTTATTTATATATATATTATTAAAATTATTAAAATTATTATTATTATTATCAATATGATACTTAATCTTTGGTAAAATGAAAGAAAAAAAAAAATTTTTTTATAGGATATTTATATATATTATTACTAATTAATTATGGTTTGATATTAAATATTAATTTATTATATCTTAAATTTAAGCTGGCGGAGAAACATCACGTTGAATCAAAAGTTTTGAATCATAACCAAATTTTTCTAAATCATTACGAGTTTCAGATGGATCTTCTAATGTTTGTTTTAAATAAAATGCTAAAAATGCCTCACGAGTAAGCTTATCTGCATCTCCATTATTAGCAGCATTGATAGTATTAGCTACTAAGCTATTAAACATACCAATCATCTGTTGAATAAATGAGCGATCTGGATATTGTCCATTTGTTGCATTAATTAATTCAGCAACCTCATCAAAGTTTAAGAGACCATCTTGATCTTTATCAAATTTATCATAAATATTACATAAAGCATTACGTAATCCCTCTGAAAGATTGTTGTTTTCAATTAATGGCTCTTGATCTATTTCATTAATAATAATAATAATATAATATAAACAATATTTAAAATAATGCATAAATAATATACATAATAATAATGTGTTAGTAAATAAAAATAATTCATTATTCGTTGATTCTATTTATTTATTTCTTTTATTATCGTTTTTGCTTTGTTTTATAAATTAACCTTCATTTCCTTCTAATTGTGATAGAATCATATTAATTTCTTCAATTAATTCATTTAATGGTTCATATGTTTCATCTATACATTGGCCCATTTCCGCAATATCCAAGGCTTAAATTTTTTAATATATATGTATATTATTTATAAATTATTTAAATTTATGAAAATAAAAATAATAACATAACAATATATTTATTATTATTATTATTATAAAATTCATATATATATTTTAAAAAATACCTATATTAAATTGATTCATAATTAAACTTATAAATGCTAAAAGATGATATACAGCTACATTATCAGGATAGACATCTAATATTTTATTTAGTTCATAGAAAAAAAATAAATATTTTAATTATCATTATCTTAAATTTGATAAACTAGAATTATCGAAATCTATAATTATATGTAATAAATACATAATGCTTTAAATAATAAAGATGTTGCTTTTGATAAAGTTTCCAAAGAAGGTTCATTCTGAACTCTATATACATATAATATACAATAATATTTAATAAGATTTAATAAAATTTATTATAATTTATAATAAAAATAATAAAATATAAATAAATAACTCAAATATTTATTTTTATTTTTTTTTTTTTAAAAAAAAAACATTTTATATTAATAAAAAAATAACAATTTCTTGAAATAATTTATTATTAATTAATAATTTCTTTTATTATTACTCATTAACTAAATTTCTAGCATCTTCGACATAGCTTAAAGTAACTTTTTCAAAATCGGAATCATCCAAAACGTTAAAGAGAGATTCATCATCTAAGACTTTTACCATCATACCAACAAGTTCTGATATATGAATTTTTGATGCTAATTTTTGGTCTGTTTCACATATAGCTTGAATTTCATTTTGAGTTATTTCCTTTTGTTTTTCATATAATTCTTTTAAAGATAATTTTTCTAATTGCTCAACGGTATGAATTTGCATTTTTTTTTTTTTTTTTTTTTTTTTAAATTTTATTTTAAAGTGAAATTATTAATATAATATAATTATTTTTATTATTTAATTCAATTTTTATAAATTAATAGATAGATATTTTATTATAAACGATAGTATGCATATATTTTTATATAAATAAGGATTTTTATATTTATATTAATTTCTTTATTATCTTTCCTAAATTTTATTTTAAAAATATTCTAATTTTTTCAGATTAATTTGCTTTATTTTTTTTTTTATTATTATTTTTCTTTATTGTTTTAATCTTTTGTTATTATTATTATTATTATTATTAAAGAATGAAAATAAAAATAAAATTAAAAAAAAAAAAAAAAAAAAAATATTTAGTACTTATTCATGTTCATTGGAAACTTATTTATTAGTACAGTCAAAGTATTACTTATGTATATTTTCATTTATTAACAGTATTATATAATATATATGTAATATAATTTTTATTTTTGATATAAATTATATATGAAAATAATATTAAATCATATATTAAATTAATATTAACTTTATATCAAAAAATAAAAATTAAAAAAAAAAAATATATATATATATATATATATATTATATATATTTATATATTTTTTATGTTTTAATTATGTGTATATTTAGTATATATATATATATATATATATATATATATTTTTTTTAAAAAAAGTTTTATTATGAACTTTAAAACAATAATATAATTTGTATATACCGATTCTATCATTTATAAATAAAACTTTAAGTAATATTTCTTTTACTATTCCTTTCAAATTTTAATAATATAATTTCTAATTTTATATTTTAACTTCTAAAAGTAAAATGTCAGAGGTATTTAAAATATAAAATATAATATATAGTATATTATGTTTTATATTTTATACATATAAAAAATTAATAATTAGATACAATAATAGCTATAATATATATATATTTTTAGAGTAAAATATTTAATATATTACAACGCATAAGATATAATAATAAAATAAGATGTAATATAAATTACAGATAAAAAGGTAACTAAAAAAAGGATATATATATATATATATATATAAACCTTTTTTTTTTAAAGAAAAAAAAAATTCATATGTACTTATAATATTAATATAAACTAATCAAATATTTTTGTAAAAATAAAATTTTACAACTGTATATTAGTTATTAAAACTCAGTGAAAGTTTTTTTTTACATGAAAATCATTAAACAATAATAGCAAAGTCATATTATTTGTTCAATCGATATAATTTTATTAATATTATTAATAACAATTAATTTTTAATGATATAAATAATTTTAGAATCTCTTTTTATTTTTTATTTTATTTTTTATTTTATTTTATTCTTCAAATATTTTGATATAATTAAATATTATTAATCAGAGGAAAAGAATAAAAATAAATTTAATAATATCAAAAAAGATGATTTTTATATGAAAAGATATTTTTCCAAAGAAAAAAAAAATTAGATTATTAAAGTTTTTAGACTATAAATATTTTATTTATTATTTCTTTAGACTTTAATATATAAAAATAATAATTTTATTTATTATTTTTTGAATTAAATATATATATATATATAAATTTTTGAATATAAATTTAAAATAAAAATTATAGTGTATTAAAAAAAAATTTTTTAATCCACATTAAAAGAAATATTATAAAGTATTGACTCTATAATGTGTATTGTTTAGCATAGTATAAATAAAGGTAAAAAAAATGTACTTATTTACTATCATTGCAATATTATAATTAACATTATTATTTATTAATAATTATTATCTATTTAACTTTTTAGATGAATATAGATTATTATGTATATTATATAAAAAAAATCGTACTAGTACATCTTACGTTGTAGACGAGGTCTGATGTATAATTCTTTTATTCATTGTTATTCTTTATTCTTTATTATCTATTATCTTTTATTTATTATTTATTATTATTTATTATTTTATTATTTATTTATTATTTATTATTTATTATTATTTATTATCATTAATAATAATTATTATTATTAAATATTATTATTTATAATCATTAATAATAATTATTATTATTAAATATTATTATTTATTATTATTATTTATTATAATTAATTATTATAATTGCTACTAGTTATTATTTAATTATTTTGTTTATTTATTTATTATTCAATATTTGTATTATCTATTAGTTTTAATTGTAATAAAAGATTATAATGTCGAGTTAAATTTTATTTACAAAAAATAAAAATACCTGATAGTATTATTTTTTACAATTATAAAACTTTCACAATTATTGAAAGTATTTTACCTTAGTTATTTCTTGGATTCTATTTCTAATCTTTATATTTAAAAGAATTTAACTATATATAATTTTAAAAATTTTTTTTTTTTCGTTTTTTGTATTTGAATTTTAAATAATTTTAATTAATATCAATATATTAATAAATGCAATATATTAAATATATTAAAATCGCAAAGCAAAAATTCCAAAAAAATTAAAAAATAAAAAAAAAAAAAAATTAAATAATTTGGTTTTTAATAACCTTTTTATATTTTTATATTTTAAAATTTATATTTTTTTCAAAATATATAAAATAAAAACTTTAAAATAAAATAAATAGATAAATAAATAAAGGTTAATAAAAAATAAATGGTAATAAAATTTGGAAATTTCCAAAAAAATAAAAAAAAAAAGTAATTTATATATCATTAAATTATTTAAAACTTTCAAAAATTTTTTTGAATATAAAATATAATTAATTGATTTATAATAAATATATACATATATTTATTTTTGATTATGTATTTTTTATAGTAAATATCATTCCAAAGGTGCAATCTGTATATAAATAGTGTTTACTATCATTTATTAATAAAAGAAACATAATAATTTATAGTAATTATGTTTTTAACATTTTTAATTTTTAATTTACAATTGAATTTTGATAAATGACATATAGAAATTTGTCTATATGTTGATGATACCTAAAAATTTTAAATTATTTAGAAATATTTATTAATAAATAATTCAATAATTCAGATTCTAAAATAAAATATTACAAGTAATTTTCAATATTAAATTATATAAAACAATATAAAGAATTTCTTAATTATTATTATCAATAATATTATATATCTATAATAAAATAGAATTTTAATATATTTATTATTATTATTTTTAAAATAAGGTAAGTAGTAATCAGCAATTACTTATATATTGTAATTGACATTTTTGTTACAGCCACTTTTAATATAATCTTTTAATGTTCTATTTAAAAATTATTTTAAATATATATATATTAAATACATAATATTATATATATAATTTATATTTTTATTTATAATACCTTAAAATTTTCAAAATTTAGTATTAAATTGAAAAATTTAATAAATTTTAAATGTATTGTTTTTGAATAATTAATAAAATTATTATTTTAATAAAATAAGATGCCAAAAAATCCTAGCATAGTATCAGGAAAAAGAAGATATAGTAAATATTATAATTCTTCATTATATAATAATTCTTCAGATAGTTCGGAGGAAAGCAATTTATCGTATAGTAGTTCTTATTCTTATAATAATTCTAGTAATTCTTCAAGTAATTCATCTTCATCTTCATCCTCATATTCATCCTCACATTCAAATTCTTCAGATGAAGAATTAATTGATGCTGATGGAATTTCAGATGATTCTGTTGGATCTTCAGAATATTTATCAGGATTTACATCAAATGGTTCCGATGGAAATCATAATAATATTTTAAATGCGCGAATTGCAGCTTCAAGAGGAGGAAAATATAACTCAGTATTTGGTAAAGGTCCTTATAGAGCAAAATCATTGCCAAGTAAATCAATACAAAGGCTTTATCCTAAAAAAAAACATCATCACCATCACCACCATCATCATCGTTATCATCAACATAAAGATAAGAAATATGACAATGAAATTAATGATAAAAAAGAAAAATTATTAGAAGATAATATAAATGAACCAAAATCATCAAATACAAATAATGAATCTAATCAAATTTCTTTAAATTATACTAATGAAGAATCTAGTGAAATGTCTTTAAGACAACGATATAGTGCTGTTAAAAAAACATTTAGTAGGAAATCAAGAAAAAACGTCCAGCCCTATCGTTCAAAAAGAATTGGGAAAACAACAGCAAGAGGAAAATATATTTTACCATCTAATTATCGTCGTGACTCTATTTCATCTTCATCCTCTACTTCAGATTCAGATTCCAATAATTCAACAAATTCTGATTCAGATTTAGAATCAAATAATAATATTAATGAGACAAATAATAATAATTTAAATAATTTATATCCATTTAATGTAAATAAATCAAATTCACCATTAAATGAAGAAGAAAAAATAAATTCTAATTCACATACAAAAAGATTATATTGTATTTGTAAACAACATATTGAAAATGAAAATAATATAGTTAAATGCGAATTTTGTTCAGGTATATATAGATAAATAGATTAATTGATAAAAATCAATTTAATTAAAAATGTTTTATAAAACATGTATTATTATTATTATTATTATTATTATTATTATTTACTAGTTTATTTATTTATTTATTCATTTATTTATTTATAAAAAAGATTTATTCCATATTGAATGTTTAAAGAAAAAAATGCATACTGATACTAATATTATATGTCCTTCATGTAAAAAAGGAACACTGCCTGATTTAAAGTAAATAATTTTAATATAATAAAAAGTTATATATATATATTATTGAAAGTATTTAATATTAATTTATTATTAAATATTAATATGAAATTATGATATTTAGATTATCTTGTAAATCCAATACACCAGTTAAAGGAAGAGGTTCAAAAACTTTTAAATCAAGAGCAAATATAAAATTAGATGGTAAATTATCATTTAAAAAATATAATTATTATTTCCTTTTCTATTAATCTCTATTAATATGTATATTGGATATGTATATTTTTTTATATATTTAGAAAATATGGATAAACAAAAATTTATTGAATTTGAGGAATTAAATCATGTTGATATTAATAAAATGAATGATGATAATTATTTAGATTTAGATTTGGACATGGATGATGATGAAGATATAGATATTGACCTTGATATATGTCCTGTCTGTGTTGGTGAATGTACTTGTGATTTGAATCAAAGATCATTTTCAAGTAATTTATTAATAAATGAAACTGAGTCGTCAAATTTTCCTATTGAAGAAAATGATAAAGAACAAACAATAATAATATGTGAAGGTTCAATAACACCAAAATCTGAGTTAAAATCAAAATTACTAAATAACGGTTCATCAAATACCATAAATGATAATAAGGATAAAAAAGATGATAATCATGTTGAAATAAAAAGAACAAATAAAACCACTGAAATTAAAAGTATTAACAAAATTGATACAACAAAATATAAGATACCACATGAAAAATCAAAAGAAAAAAAAGTTGATATCTCAAATAATAATAATAATAATAATAAACGACAACATAAAAATAATAAAAAGACAAAAAAACATACTCAAAGAGAAAGTAAAGTACCTAAAAAACCTGAAGCATCAGTTATAGGTAAGTTAATTAATTTTTTTTTCTTTATTATATTTATTTTTTATTTATTAATTTTTTTTTTTTTTTTTTTTTTTTTTTTTATTATTATTATTATTATATGTATTTTTTATTTATTATAAATATTTAATTGACTAATCAAATAATAATAAATAATCTAATAATAATAATAAAAAAATAATAATAATTATATAAAGATATGAGTGACGATGATGAAATAGAGATATTTGATGATGAAAACGGATTTGAACCTCAAGAATCATCAAAAATATCAGATATTTATAAAGAAATTCAAGAAGAAGATAAAAATATGAAAGATGAAAAATTATCTTCAACCTTGAGTGAACTATTTGGAGAGGATGATGATGATGATGATTCAAGTAGTATTAGTAGTGATTCAAATAGTCTATTATTTAAAATTGGGGAAAATAGTAAAAATAGTCAAATAGAAGATGATGATAATATTTTAGATTTAGATTTCTCGGATAATTTAAATGATGATAATTTAATTTATGATGATAATACTAAAAATAATAATAAAACATTAAATAAAGATATTTCTACAGAAAAGATATCAGATGGTGAACAATCCACTTATTATATGGAAAGTGATGAAGAAAATATTTTAGAAGGCAAAGCAGCTCTTTTTGAAAGTGAAATTAGTAATTCAAGCTCAGATGAAGAAGAAATGGATGAATCTGATTCTGATTCTGATTCTGAAAGTGATTCAAATGAAAATGAAAATGAAGAAGAAAATGAAAAAATAAATGACGATGAAATCTCCAAAATTGAAAAAGAATTGAATAATAATTTAGAAGTAGAAGACGAGGAAGAAAGTTCAGAAGAAGATTATTTTAATAATTATTATTTAGAGGCTAATAAGAAATTAATGAATAATGAAGAGGAAGAAGAGGAGGAAGAAGAAAATCCGGCCTATGTAGAATGGTTATCATCTGATGAAGAATATTCCTTTGTTGATTATTATGAAATGCTTCCACAAAAAAGAAAATCATCCGTTAATTTATTATCATCACCTATTTCTAATAAAGTTAATAATCAAACAAATGTAGTTGAATCAAATAATGCTTTATCAAGTAATTTTAATAAGGATTTAATTATAAATCAATTATCTGTAAATGATGAATTGAGTAAAAATTTATTATTATCATTCAATGACAATATGATAAATACCCCTATAGATCCTATGAAAATTGACAGTAATAGTATTATTGATCCATCTTCAGAATTAGATAAAGTAACTAAAATGGAAGAGGAAAAAATATCATCAATGCTTTCTGAAGAACTTAAGAATAATAATTCAATACTTAACAATAACAATAACAATAACAACAACAATAATAATAATGATATTAAAGAGAAAGGTGATAAAAAATATTTAAGTGTCAAGGTAGAAACTAATCAAAAAGAAATAAATAGTAGTGAATTAAAGGGGTTTGAAGTAAAAAAAGATCTTAAATCCATACCAAAAGATGGTAATAAGGAAGATGAAGATATCAATAATAAAAATATGAAAAATTCTTTACTAATTCAAAGTAAAAGTAAAAGCAATATTTTGTTAAAAACTGAAACAAAAAGTATTAATATAATGAATATAGAATCAAAAACTAAAAAAAATGATTCTTTTCATAAGGATAATGAAATAAATAAAATAAATGATATTAATACAAAAGCTAAAATATTGGATAAAGAAAGTATTAAAATTAATTCAGAATCAGATAAGGTAAATAGTGTAATTGATCAAAAAGAAATAAATAAAACAGAGAATAAGAAAAAAGAAGAAAATATCAATAAAGAAAAATTTGAAAAAGAAAATGTTGAAAATAGTACAGTTAAAGAAAATAATGAAATTAATATAAAGAATAATAATAGAATTAAAGAACATGATATAGAAAATAAACATGAAAAAAATGAAGAAATAATAAAAAGTGATATGGATAGGATGGAAGTTGACAAAAAAGAAAATGTTAATTCAGAATCTATAACAGGAAATGAAATGGAAATTGATAAGAAAGAAACTATTAATAAAGAAAATTCTTTTGAAAATAAAATGGAAATTAATGAAAAAGAAAATATTAATAATAAAAATAATAAAGATTTAATGGAAAATAAAATGGAAATTGATAAAAAAGAAAATATTGAACTAAAAGTTTCTGTAGCAAATGTAAATAAAACAAAGATTGATGTCATAAATAATAATGTTCATTCAATAAATGATTCAGATAATAAAATTGAATTAAATGGTGTTGAAATTGATAATACTGTTAGTAGAGGTGAAATGAAGCAAGAAAAAATAATGAATAATATTAATGAACAAAAAGAAAATATTAAGATATTACATGAAAAAATTGGAAAAGAAAATGATACAAAAATTGACTTAAATCAAAATAATACAAAAAATGAAAATAAAAAATATATAGAGAAGAATCAACTAAATAATGATAAATTATATTTAAATAATGATAAAATTAAAAATGAAGATAAAATGATTGCAGAAAATAATTTAATCAATAATAATAATAATAATAATAATAATAATAATAATAGTAATAATAATAATAGTAATAATAATAGTAATAATAATAATAATAATAATGAAAATGAGATAAAATTATCTTATTCTAGTACAAATCAGTTATTTGAAAAGTCAAAAAACCTTTCAGAACATGAAGAATATTTTAATAAAAAAAATATTAATATAAATAATGAAAAAATGGAAATAAAAATTCCAAAATCAATAGCACCAATTTCAAGGTCTATTGATCAACCAGAAAATAATGTTAATAGCATTAAAAATTATGTAAAAAAATCAAATGATGATAAAGATATCAAATCATTTATACCTATACCAAAACCAAAAATTAATAAAAAAGAAAATAATATAGGTGGTTTTTGTATACCAAAATCAATAAGTAAAAAATCGCAATCAAATACAATTAAGAAAGAATTATTAACTTCAAAAAAAGAAGAGAATACTAAAATTAAGGAAAATACTCATAAAAAATTAATTACCTCACTATTAAAAGAACTGGTAAGTAAAATTTTTCATTATATTTATATTTATTTTTTTATATTTTTATTTTTATTTTTTTTGTTTTATTTTATTTTAGTTTTTTATTTATTTATTTTTTTTTATATATTTCATAAAATAATTATGGAGTTCAAAAAAAATAATAATGAAAAAATAAATTAAAATTTTAAAGATGATCAATCTGATGAAAACTCTATATATTAATAATATTATTCCAACTTAAATATTTAAATTATAATAAATTTAAAATAATAAAATAGTTGAAAATATTTATTTATTTATTTATTTATTTATTAATATAATATATTAATTTATTTTAAATATTGGATTATTTATCATTAACATTAATTTTGTAATAATAAAAATATAAAAATTTAATGTACTAATTCAATTGAATTATTACATTAAAATTGTTTATATTAAAACCATTAAATTATTAATTAAATTAATTATTGTTTAATTATTATTATTCTTATTTATAATATGTATATATAATATGTATATATTTCCTGTTAATATGAAAAGGCCGAGGATAATCATAATAAATCAGAAGAAGAAGATTTAAGTTCTTTTGATCTAATTAACGAAATTGAAAATAGTATTAAAAATGAAAGTCAAGATAACGAAATTATTAATAATAACACTTTAACAAAACCTTTAAACTCAAATAATGGTAACTTGTTTTAAATATTTTAATATGTATTAATTAAAATAATCATTTTAATGAAATAAGTTTTTAATAATTCATTTTGATTTAACTTTTTAATTATTTAAATTAAATTTCGATAAATAAATAAATATAATAGATATTAATGAAATAAAAATACCAAAGATTAAAAAAAAAGAAACTCAAAAGAATTCTTTTTTAAATTTAAAGTCAAAATTTAATGATAATAAGAAATTTGCACCTTTAAAAAGTAAAATAAGTAATGGTAATAATAAAAACATAAATAATACAGTTAAAGAAATCTCAATTGAAGAAGAAAATTTTAATTTATTATTGAAAAACTCTTTCCCCCAAATTCATAAAAATAAAAATCATAATGAAAATATTAATAATTCTTCACCAATATCAGATATGCCCCCATCCATAGATCAAGTAAAAAAATATAAAATAAATGTAAATAGCAGTAATGAGACGATTTCTTCAACTTCAACAAAAAAGACTACGACTTCCTCTCCCATACCGTTACAGTCATCAGTACCACCAATATTTCCATTACCTACTTCATTACCCTTAAATTCAACAAGTTCTACATCAAACTCTACATTGGCCCCAAATTTAAATAAATTAGGTTCAACATTAGACAATAAAATATCCTTATCCATAAATTCTTCCTTAAATTTAAAAACCAATACCCCACCAGCTACATTACCATTACCATCAAATTTGCCTTTATTACAAAATATACAAAATATGAATAATATGCCTTCTCTTTCACAACTTTTATTAAGCATGAATATGAATCCATTAGATATGTCATCAATGTTACCTTTCGGAGCATTACCTTCATTAAATAAACAACAAAATATTTTGCCAGCTACTACTTTTGCAAATATGCAAGCTTTAATGACAGCAATGAATCCTGCATTTGCAATGGCTAATACATTTAAAAATATAAACAATTCAACAACTCCATCCAAAATAAATACAAATTTAAAAAAGACAACACCTATAAAACCAAATTTAAATAATTCACCAATTAACAATAAATCTAAAGTAACATCATCTGGATCAAAATCTCCTTCATCAAATTCATTGTCATCTGAAAAGAAAAAAATACATATAGCCCAAGCAGCATCTTCATCCATAATATCATCCTCTTCACAGACACCATTAAAACCATTATCCCCAAAAAATAGTACTTCAACATCATTATCAGGCAGTGCTCAAACATCAAATTCTACTTCCTCAACTACATCTTCTTTTACCTCTTTTTTAAATCCTAAATTACCGTTAACAACACCAAATCTTCCTCTTAACCCATTTTTCGGAGCGAATCCATTATTATTTCCAGCTCTTGCTCAAGCCGCAAGCACCAATCCATTATTATTCGGATCACTTGCTGCAGGATCAAATTCAGCTAATATATTAAATAAATTACCTTCAACTAAAAGCCAACATCCAATAATACCCACTACAAGTTCTGGAAGTAGTAGTAGTCCGAATTCTACAATGAATCATCCTAGACCCATTGCTCCTCAAAGTAAAAAACAAATACATATTGCTCCTGCAGTTAATCCAATTAATCAAAGACAATCAATATTTAGTTCTATTTTAGCTAGTGCTGCTAGTTTACAAGCACTTCAAGCTTCTGTCGGTGTGCCGATACCTCATGCAACCTCACTGTCTAAAACGCCAACAGTACAAAATACACTAAATTTAAATCAATTTAATACATTATTAACTACGAATAAAATAGCCCAATCAACAACAATATCATCAACATCAACATCAACATCTACATCTACACCAAATGCAACATCATCTACAGTTTCTTCATCATTAAAACAACCTTCTTCTATACTGTCAACATCCATTTCTACAGCAACCTCAACTTCATCTTCAAAATCTTCCTTATTTAATAAAGATAAAAAGGTTTCCAATTCATATAATTTACAACCCATGAATTCCACAGAATCAATAAATAATGCAGTTAATTTGCCAAATATTAAAGCTACCACCACAACAACCACTTCTGTGTCAAAGAATATTATATCCAATACATTCTTAAATAATAAACCTACTATTACTAATAATGTTAAATCAAATATTATTAAAAATCAGACTAATGATATTAATAATAATGAAAAAAGTAATAAGCGTAGTCATTCTTCTGAATTAGCATTAGCACTAAGTAAACTGGAAGATGCTTTGAAAAAAAATATGAAGAGTCCTACTCCTACATCCACACTTTCTTCCAATAATAGAATTTCTAATACCATAAATACAGCAATAAAATCAAATACAACAGCAACAACAGCAACAACAACATCATCTACGATATCTACTACGTCAGCAGCATCTGCATCTACTTTATCTGCCTTTTCTGCATTATCTTCAATTACTATGAAAACAAATATTAATGCTACAAATAACTATACAACTGATGCCTCAATAAATGCTAAGACTAATACTAAAATTAAAATTAATACTGAAATTATTGATGCGACTAATCCAACTACTAATATTACTTCTAATGTTGCTATTTCCAATGTTAAAATACCTAATGTTACTCTTAATACAACTATGACTAACACTACTACAGCTACTAATAAAACAGATTCACTTATCACTAATGTGAAAACTAATAATAAAACTAAATTACAGGAAATTTCATCTGTTATATCAAATAAAAATGCTAATAGTAATATAACTTTAAATCAAAGTACATACAGTCTATCCCATAAAGATTTAAAATTGAAAGAACTTTCAGATACATTAACAAAAGAATTAAGTAAAACTTTAAATAATGAAAAAGATAATAATATAGCAAAGCCAAAAACAAATACTTTCAATCAAATAAATGTAAATAATAATTTAATAGGTTCAAAATTGAATCAGAATTTAGTTGATTCTGTAAAAGATTATACAGGAGTTGAAATAAATTCAGAAATTGAAAATAATAGAGAATTATTAAGTTTAGATTTTGATATTAACGAAACTGAAGGAAAAACAGAAATTAAAAATAATATTGAAGTTAGTGATAAAATGTTAGAAGATGCTATTGGGAATGCTTTAAGTAATTCATTAATAAGTGATGATCATTCAACGGATGTTAATGATGATCAACTTCTAAATTTAGATTTAGTACCAAATGTATTAAATAATAATACATCATCCATTTCATCAACACCTATAACTACACCTTTTATTACAACTAATAAATTAAATGCATCGTCATTAGTTTCTTCAATAGATCCACTATCAAAAATACCTTTAGAAACTACTTTAGAAACTACTTTTAATTCTGAAAATACAGCATTTTCAGTAAATGATATTCAGATATCAAAATTAAAATCTGAAGATAAAAAAGAAAAAGAAAAGGTGAATAAAAATGAAGAGGGAGATAAAAAACTAGAAATAGGAGTAAAAAGAAAATTAAATGAATTAGAAGAAGATAAAGCAAAGTTAACTAGAACCAATAGTGAAAATCAAGAAATATCTATGGATGAAGTGTTTGATTCAAAGCAATTTAGTTCAGAGGAAGACTTTTCATTAAAATCAACAGAAATGAGTGAAAATGATTTTCCATCACCAAAAAAGAAAAAGATGATGAGATGGGAAAAAGCATCATTTAGTCCATTTCAGCATAATAGAAGAAATAGGATATCAAAATTAAAAAATGCTGTTCGTTCAATGAGTACAGGATCCATTAATACCACTCTTTTAGCTGCAGATCCAACCATTCAAAATCAATTTTCATTAGATACAAAATCATCTATAAAATCTAATAATATGGAAGGTTTTACAAATGATTATTTAAACCTAAATGAACTTAATTCCATGAATGGAATGAATATGAATCATAGACATAATAATAAATAAATAAATAAATAAAAAATAGTAATAGTAATAATAATAATAATAATATTTTTAACTATTGTTACATATCGATTTTTTTATTTATTATTATTATTATTATTATTATTATTTTTTTTAATTTTTAATTTTTTTTCTTTACTTTCATTATCATCATATCTTATTTAAATAAATAAAGTTCATATATATTAGAAACATTATTTATAAAGAATACTTTTTTAAAATAAAATTAGTAGTCTCTTTAATACTTTTATAAATTAGAAAAATAAAAATATAGTAAAAAAAAAAAAATAACTTTGAATTTTTCAATTAAAAATCTATTAAATAAAAACATATTTTAATTTATATATTATAATGGTTTTGTATAAATTTTATTGTTAATATAAAAATAATCAATTAAATTTTTTTATATAATTTATTAATAAATTAATTTGATTTAGTAATAAATTAAATTATAGTTTTTCAAAATCTATCAAAATTTTTTGTTATTAATCATATTTGTATAATTGTATTATTTTTTTTCTCTATCATATTATTTTATTATTATTAATTTTTCGAATTAAAAATTTATATTAAAATTTAAGAATTAAATTTTGAAATTTAGTTATTAATACAAATCATTCTTTTTTTTTTTTTTTTTTTTTTTTTTTTTTATATATATATTTTTTACTTTAAAGATAAAATAAGGAATAATATATTAAAAGTAGTATTATTTTAAAAATAATAATAGTAATAATAAAAAATAAATATACTTTTAATTTTAAAAATGATATTTTAATTATTTGTTACAATTTCTTTATTTACATATTTTTTATAATAATTCTGAATAATTACAAAGTAGATATTTTTTAAAAAATTCAATTATAAATATAATTTAAACTTTTGTAAAATTCAAATAATATTAATTATGATAAAATATATATTAATATATAAATATTACTAGAAAAATTGAATTTATAAAATTACTACCGAAATTTCATAAATTTATAATAAACGATTAGAAAATATAAACAATGTCATGGCTATCAAATAATATAGGTGAAGCTTTTAAAAAGCAAATTTCACGTTCGCAAGAAAATATCACTGGTAAATATTAGTTTAATAATAAAATTTATTGTTTTTTAATAGCAATGTATAAATGTTTAAAAAAAAAAAAAAAGAAGAAGTTAACATGATAATATATGAAATTTTAAAATAATAAAATAAATAAATAAATAAATAAATAAATTATAATTAAAAAAAATAATAATAATAATAAAAATAAAAATGTTTATTAAATATAACAAAAAAAATAAAACAAATTATAGGAGATCTAAATCCACAAGAAATCTTGCAACAAAATGAGGAATTAAATAAAAAAGTATTATATACGTTACTGTTTATATTTATTATTTATTTATATAATATAATGTAATTAATATATATATAATAATAATATTTTTATTATTTATAAATCAATAAAAATAATAATTGAAAGATTGCTGAAATTGAAAAAGAATTAAATGAGAAGAATGAAAGATTAAAAATATTAGAACAAAATAATGGTGATAATTCTAATCTTGTAAATCAGTTAAACTTTTTCAAGACAAAATTAAATGAAGCTGGTACTTTATTGAAAAATATGACTATTGAAAATCGACAATTAACAGAAAAAGATGAACAAAACAAAGCTGAAATTGATAAATTAAAGCAAGAAAATGTTGAAAATAAAGAAAGGCTACAAAAATATATAAAAAACAATGTTGAAATGCAAAAAAAAGAAAATGATAAATTAATTCAAGAAAAATCACATTTTGAAAACAAATTTCAGGAAGTTGAAAAAAATTTGCATTCTTCAAATGAACAAATTTCTATATTAAATACTCAATTAGAAGAGAAAGAAAAAGATAAAAATAATTTAAAAATTAAGATAGAAGAATTACAACAACAAATTGAGGAATATAAATCATTTCAACAGAATTTACAACAAAGTATTCAAGAACAACAAAAGCAATTACAAGATTCCAATAAAAATAATGAAGAAATAAACATTTTAAATGGAAAAATTGATGAATTAAACCAACAAATTAAAGAATACAAAGAATTCCAACAAAGTCTTCAATCAAATATTAAAGATGAACAACAACAAAATATATCTTTAAAAAAAAATATTGAAGAAGAAAAACATGAAAATCAAAATTTGAAAAAGTCTATTATGGATGGTCAACAAAGAATACAAAGTTTAAATAAAACTATTGAAGAAGGTAGACAAGAAAACTTAAACTTGAAAAAGGTTATAGAAGAAGGAAAGCAAGAAAATCAAAATTTAAAAAAGATTATAGAAAAAGGTAAACAAGAAAATCAAAATTTAAAGAAAACAATTGAAAATGGAAAGCAAGAAAATCAACAATTAAAGAAAAGCTTAGAAGAGCAGAAGCAGAATAATCAAATTTTAAAACAAACTAATAACGATTCAGTATCAAATAGTATAGAAGAAATTAATGCTTTAAAAATAAAAATTAATGAAGAAACTAATAAATTAACCGAACAAATTGAAGCAAATAAATTATTAGATGAAGCAAATAAGAATTTTAATCTATCACTTAATGAATTAACTAAAAAGAATAATGACTTGCAACAGCAAATAAAAGAAAAAAATGAAATACAAGCCCAATTAAATGAAGAAATTAATAATTTAAAGCAAAAAATCTTTGCTACTGAAAAACAATTGTCTAATTCTCAAATTGATATTAATAATCAAAATGCTCAAAATGCTGAATATCAAAATGAAATTAATAATTTAAAAGAAACTCTTAAAAATTTACAAGATTCAAATAATAAATCGTTAGAAGAAAATCAATTATTAAAAGAAAAACTTTCTCATTTAAATGAACAAGAAAAGAATAATAGGGAAGCTAATAATATTGTTGAAGCTCAAGCCGCTGAAGCCACTAAACAGTTAGAAAATTTATCATCCGAAATTGAATCATTAAAATTAGAATTAGCCAATGAACAAAAAAAATCTAAAGAATTAGAATCAAAAAATCAAACTCTTCTTGAAAATATTGAAAATGTTAAGAAAGAACAAACTATTTCTTTAGAAAAATTCAATAAAGAAAATGAAGAAAAGATAAACAAAATAAAGCAATCTTATGAAGTTTCAATGGGTGATTTAAATACTAAAATCAATAGTAAAGATACAGAAATTAATAATCATATCAATAAAAATAATATATTAGAAGAAGAATTAAAAAAAGCAACAGAAAAATTTAATGAATTGAATTTAAATTCTAATAAAATGAATTCTAATCTTACAGATTTAAGAAATAAGCTTCAATCATATGAAGATGAAATAAAAAGCAAAGGTAATATTTTTATTTTCAAAAAATTAATTTGATATAATTAATTAAATAATAATAATAATAATAATAATAATAATTAAATGAATAGTATAAATTTGAAATCATTAAAGTTTTATTTTTAATATTTTTTCTTTTTTTATTATTATTATTATTATTTTTTTTTTTGTAATGACAAAAATAATAATTATTATAAAACAGATGAAATTATTAAAAAATCTCAAAATGAAATAAAATTATTAAATGAGAATAATCAAATGGAACAAACGGCTAAGATAAAAACTTTATGTGCAATTATATATGAAACTATTTCCGATATTATTTCAAATCCAGATGAAAATAAAGAAATTGTAATTGAAGATAAAAGTATACCACCTACTTTAAAGGAAATTATATCTTCATTACAAACTCTCTTAGCAAATAATAAATCTGAAATTAATTCAACAAATGAAAAGTTAAATAAATTAAATGAAGGTTTGTCCAAAGTTTTAAATTTATTTAAAATTTATTTTTATTTATTTATTATTTTGTTTGTTTGTTTGTTTGTTTATCTGTTTATTTATTTTTTTTTTTTTAATGTATTCCTTCTTATTTAAAAAAAAAAAATTAAATAATTATTAAATAATAATCAATAATAATTTTAAATAATAATAATAATAATATATAATTATATATATTAAATTAGAATTAAAATCTGTAACTGAACAAAAAGAAAAGCTTTCAAAAGATTACTCAACTCTTTTAGAAAAATTATCTTATATGAAAAATGCACTTCAACCAAAACTACAAGCTGAACAAGTAAATACCATTAATATTTCATATTATTATTAAGATATATTTATATTTATTATATTTATTAATAATTTAATTTAATATAAAATTTTTAATTTTAATTTATTTTTAATAATTAATAAACAAACCAAAAAAAAAAAAAAAAAAAAAAAAAAAAAAAAAAAAAATAATAATAATAATAATAATATTAATATTAATAAT
>JACVTC010000004.1:1190000-1205000 GCA_016946835.1 Neocallimastix lanati (nom. inval.) | reverse complement strand
AATTATCAGAGAACGAAACAGATACTGAGGAAGTATCAGATATTGAAAATAAAAGCGATTCAGATTCAGATGAATATCTTCCTGATAAAAAAAGAATCAAAAAGAAAAAGAACAAATCAACAACAAATAATAGATCAAATAAAAAAAGAAAATCAAATAAAAAGCAAAAAGTTAAACAAGAAATATTAAATAGTGATGATAATAATAATAATAATGATGATGATGATGATGATGAATATTTATCTGAAAGTAATAATGAAAGTGATGAAGAGGAAATATCAAATATTGAAAATGAAAATGACTCGGATGAATTTATTCCTGAAAAGGAAAAAACCAAATCAAAAAAGAAAAAGAACAAGTCAACCACAAATAATACATCAAATAAGAAAAGAAAATCAAATAAAAAGCAAAAAGTTAAACAAGAAATTTTAAATAGTGATGAAAATGATAATAGTAATGATGATAATGATGAATATTTATCTGAAAATAAAAATGAAAGTGATGAAGAGGAAATATTAAATATTGAAAATGAAAATGACTCGGATAAATTTATTCCTGAAAAGGAAAAAACAAAATCAAAAAAGAAAAAGAACAAATCAACCACAAATAATACATCAAATAAGAAAAGAAAATCAAATAAAAAACCAAAAGTTGAACAAGAAAATTTGAACAGTGATAGTGATGATAATAATAATTATGAAGATTTATCTGAAAATGAAAATGAAAAAGATGAAGAGGAGGTATTGAATATTGAAAATGAAAGTGACTCGGATGAATTTATTCCTGAAAAGGAAAAAAACAAATCAAAAAAGAAAAAGAAAAAGTTAACCATAAATAATACATTAAATAAGGAAAGAAAAACAAATAAAAAGCAAAAAGTTAAACAAGAAATTTTGAATAGTAATGATAATGATGATGATGATGATGATGATGATGATGATAAATATTTATCTAAAAATAATAATGAAAATGATGATTTGGATGAATTTTTTATTCCTAAAAAAGAAAGTAATGGAAAAAAAAGGAAGAAATCGATAGTGAATACCTCAAGTGAAAAAAGAAAATCTAACAAAAAGCAAAAAACTGATAAAGTAACTATAAATGGTGAAAATGATAAAAATGATAAAAATTCAAATAATGTAAAAATCATTAAAAATAACTCCAAAGAAAGCAGTGTAAATAGTGAATCCCCAAAAGTAATCAATAAATTTAAAATATTAAAGTCATTAGCAGTTGAAGACAATTTTTTAAGTGAAGATAGTGAAGATGAAGAAGATGAAGAAGAATGGGAAAAGGTCGAAGTATCTACATCGAATGCTGAAACCGATAAAGAAAGTAATTATAAAAATTATAAATTTTATTTCAATATATATAATAATAATAATAAATAATAATGAATATTTTTATATTAAAAATAAATATATTTGTATTTATATATGTAAATATGTTAAAAAAAAAAAAAAAAAAAAAAAAAAAAAAATATATATATATATATTTATATTTATTTATTATTAATTTTTTGTATAGTAGATAAAAAACATAAATTAAGTAGTAGTGATAATTTATTGTTAAGTAATCAATCAATAACCATTACATTTGATAAGAATGAAGTGTAAGTATTATATATATATATATATATATATAATTTATGTTATGAAACTGTATTTTTAAATAATTTTTTTTTATTTTTATTTTTATTTTTATTTTTTTTTAAATAAAAAGAAAAAAGAAAAAAGGTAAAGGTATTAATAAATATGATAGAATTGTAAGAGAACTAACCCATAAAGTTAATTTATTATGTCTTCTTAGTTCATGTAAAATTTGGAATAATTGGATCAATACCTATGAAATTAAAGTAAATGAAATTTTTATTATATTTTATAAATATAAATAATATATAGTAATAAATATTTACAACTAATACAAAAAAAATTATTTTCTAAATTAAATTACTATTTATATTTAATTATAAATATATATATATATATATATATTGCTTTGTTTTATTTTTAATTATTATTATAATTATTATTTTAAATGATAGTGTATCGGTTTGTCAGTCATACCTATAGATATTTTAAAAATTGTAAATAACAATTTCAAATTTAAATTAGATGATTTCACTTCTTCATTAAATCAATTTTGTAAATGGTTTCGAAGTTTTACAGGATTGGATAGGAAAGATGTTGAAGAAAGTGGAATCAGTATTGTAAGTAATTCCACTAGTAGAAGTTCTATTCAATCAAAATCAAGAAGTAGAGGTACGCGATTAAGAAAGAAAAGTAATGATGAGAAAGAAGATGAAGAGAAAATAAATAATAAAAAATTAAAAAGGAAGAATAAAAGTAGAGAAACTAGTGAAGATGATGATTACGACGATGATGAATGGAAAGAAACGAAACATAAAAAGTCAAAAAAGAATAATAAAAGTAGAAAAACTAGTGATGATGATTATGATGTTGTTGATGATGATGTTGATGATGATATTGATGATTGGAAAGAAACGAAGAAGAAAACCAACCATAACAAAAAACTTACAAAGAAAAAAGAAGATGAAGAAGAAACTGATGAAGAAGAAACTGATGAAGCAAATGAAAAAAATGAAAAAGTTGAAACCGTAAATAATAAAAAAGATAAAGAGGTAAATATTTATATTTATATCAATATATATCAATATATATTTGAAATCAAAAAAAAAAAAAAAACTTATTTTATTTTTATTATTCGAATACAAATTATTATTAAAATTTTCATTTATATATTTATATATATAAATAAAGAAATTTATGATCAGAAAATTTAAGGATTTAGAAATATTATTTAGAAAACCAGTACTTATAGAGAAATACGAAAATACAAGAAATCTATATGTTATTCTTTTTGTAACCTTAGCACGTATAGCAGGCTATCGATGTAATTTTGTAGCCTCACTCCATCCAATTCCTTTATCTTTTGCAAAGAAAAAAAATCATAATAATGAAGGTAATGATACATAAATATATATAATATATAATATGTATGTATATAAATGTGAATATATTATATATAAAGAGATACTATTATTTTAAATATTATTATTAATTTTGAATCAAATATTAATTTTATTATTTATTTATTTATTTATTTATTTATTTATTTATTTATTTGTTTGTTTGTTTGTTTGTTTGTTTGTTTGTTTGTTTATTTATTTATTTATTATTTTATTTATTATTTTATTTTTTTTTTTTTTTTTTTTTTTTTTTTTTTTTTTTTTTTATAGCAATTGAATTATGGACTGAAATTTATTGTAAGAAAGCAAAACGATGGATACCAGTTAATCCATTAAATTCACATTCCGTTTATTCGATACCCAAACAATTAATTACTAGTGAATTTAATGAAATTTCCTATATTATCACTATTGATGAAGGTTGTTGATTATTTTATAATATTAAAAATATATTAATATATATATAGTTATTTATCTATTTATATATATATTATATATATATTTATATTTATATTTATATTTATATTTATATTTATATTTATATTTATATTTATATATATTATTATCAACATATAGATGGATTTATAAAGGAAAGAACAAAAAGATATGCCAAAGATTTCCTAACATTTACGAGAAAACTTCGTTTAAAGAATGATGCTAAATGGTGGGAAGTTAATGTTATTAAGAGATATTTTACCACCAATGTTATTGATGATTCTGATGAAGAGGTTCCAGATGAAACAGAAGAGAAAGAACCCCTTCCAACATCAATTAGTGGATTTCTTAATCATCCATTGTATGTAATAATTTTAATTTAAACAAAGAACCAAAACCAAAAAAAAAAAAAAAAAAAAAAAAAAAAAAAAAAAAAAAAAAATTTTTTTTTTCAATAAGAACATTTGATAATAATGATAATAATAATATCTATTTAAATATAGAATTTTTATATTAACATAATTCTTATATACTATTTTTATTAAAATAATAATAATAATAATAATAATAATAATAATAATAATAACTCAATTCAAAGATATGTTTTAGAAAGACATATAAAGAAATATGAAGTACTCTATTCTAAAGAACCTGTCTTGGGATATATTAGAAATGAAGCTATCTATCCTAGAAGTAATGTTCGACCAGTCAATACGAAGGAGTATTGGATTCGACAAGGACTCAGTATTAAAGAAGGCGCTAAAGCTGCTAAATATATAAAATCAAGAGTATATACGATTAAGAAAAAAAGAATGATTGAATTTTCAAAGCAAAATGCCGTCTTAGATAAAGATTTTAATCTAGGGGATGAAATGGTACCTCTTTATGGAGATTGGCAAACTGAACTCTATAAATCACCACCTGTTAAAGATGTATTAATAATAATAATAATAATAATAATAATAATAATAATAATAATAATAATAATATAAAAAAAAATACTAATAATAATAATAAAAAATATAATAATAGTTATAATAATAATAATAATAATATAGTAATATTAGTAATTAAAATAAAAAATAATGTTAACTTTTATTAATAATAAAACAATATATATATATATATATTTACTAACATCACTAACTATACTAATTTCTTAAAAAAAAAAAAAATATATATATATATATACATATATATATATTTATCTATATACTAAAATAGGGTATTGTACCGAAATCTCAATTTGGTAATATTGATATGTTTAAACCATCCATGCTTCCAGAAGGAGGAACCCATTTACAAAGTAACCTCAAAATATAAAAAAAAAAAAAAAAAAAAATTTTTTTTTCTTTTTACTCTTACATATGTATATTTATTATAATTTTAAAAATAAAAGTGATAGTAATAATAATAATAAATATATATATATATTAATTATTTATTATATTTATTATATATATTTATTATTTATTTATATTTATTTATTTATTTATTTATAAATTTATTATATATATATATATATATATATATATATATATATATTTTCATTTCTTTCAATTTAGTTCAAGGACTTGGACCTTTGGCTAGAAAATTAAATATTGATTTTGCCAATGCTGTAATAGGATTTGATTTTAGACTTGGTCATTGTGTACCCATTATTGATGGTATTGTTGTAGCCACTGAAAATGTTGATAAACTATTAAGTGTAAGTATAGAAAAACTTTATATATATATATATGTATATTATTTTTTTAAAAAAAATAAAATAATAATAATAATAATAATAAATAAATAAATAAATAAAATAATAATAATAATAATAATAAATATATAAATAAATAAAATAAAATAAAATATAATATAATATAATATAATATAATAAAATAAAATAAAATAAAATAAAATAAAATAAAATAAAATAAAATAAAATAAAATAAAATAAAATAAAATAAAATAAAATAAAATAAAATAAAATAAAATAAAATAAAATAAAATAAAATAAAATAAAATAAAATAAAATAAAATAATTAATAAATAATAATAATAATAATAATAATATATATATATATATATATAGAAATTTGAAGAATTTGAACTTGAGAAATTTAAGAAATATATGGAGAAAAGAGAAAAACGAATATTAAGTAATTGGCGAAGACTAGTTAAAGGTTTATTAACTAGAGAAAGATTAAATGAAAAATATGGAAATGAAGCAAATGATTAAAAAAAAAAAAAAAAAAAAAAAAAAAAAAAAAAAAAAAAAATTAAAAAATTGATAAAAAAAAAGTTAAATAAATAAATAAATAACATAAAAAGGAAATAAATAAGAAGAAAATAAATAAAAGGAAAAATAAAAATAGTAATAAAAATATAAGTAATAAAGAAAGAGGAGGAAGATTAAAGAAGAAAGAAGAAAAAAAAAGATAAAGAAGAAGACAAAAAAGAAGACAAAGAAGAAATGATGTATGAATGACATATGACATAATGAAAAGATGATGAAAGTCACACACAAAAAAAAAAATAAAAAAATTTTTTTTTTAAACAAATAGAAAAGTTTAATAGACATTTTAAAATTATTTTATATTTTATGTATGATAATTATATATATATATAACTAAACATAAACACGTATTACTTTATATAATATATATATATTTTATTTTACCCAATTATCAAATTCTATCTAATTATTTTTTTTTTTTTTTTTTTTTTTTTGTTTTGTTTTGTTTTGTTTTAATAAATATGTACCATAAATTTTTATATTTTTATATTTGATGAAAATTTTTTATTTTTATTTTATTTTATTTTATTTAATCAAATATTTATTGAATAATAATTTGTTCATATCGAATATTCTATTCATTAATGTTTTATATATCCAAAAAAAAAAAAAAAAAAAAAAAAAAAAAAAAAAAAAAAATTATATTTTTAAAGTTTATATGTATTAAACTAAATAAATATTTTTAATTTTAATTAATAAATAAATAAAAATAAGTAAATAAAATAAAAATAAAAATAAACAAATAACATAAAAAAAATAAAGGTAAAAAATACTAATTAACTTATATTCTTATTATGATAATAATACTAATAATAAATGATATAAATAATAAATAATAATAATATCAATAATATCAATAATAAAAAAAATAGAAAAAAAGAAGTTTTAATAAATTTAGATAATATATATTATCTTATTATATATTATATTTAAATATAATTAAAGTTTTTTTTTTTTCCTTTCTTTAATTCAATTATTCAATATTAGTTAATATATTAGTTAATAAATAAATATATATAATCCAGATTGGACGTATCAATATCCTTAACTAATAATAACAAAAAAAAAAAAAAAACTTTTTTATAAAACAGTTCATATTATTATTATTATTATTATTATTATTATTATTATTATTATTATTATTATTATTATTATTATTATTATTATTATTATTATTATTATTATTATTATTATTATTATTATTATTATTATTATTATTATTATTATTATTATTATTATTATTATTATTATTATTATTATTATTATAATTATTATTATTATTATTATTATTTTACTATTTATTTATTAATTTTAATAATTTTAATAATTATTCAACTATTTGTCCAGTTTTTATTTTTATTTTTTTTTTTTATGTCTTTTTTTAAAAATATGTATATAATAAAAAGTTTAAATAATAATAAAATAAATAATTAATTAATTAATTAATTTTATTATATAGGTATGTCTAGTTTTTTATTTTATTTATTAAAATATATATATTTTTATATTTTATTGTATATATATTCCATAAAGATAGATAAATTGTAATAAATAAAATAAGTAAATAAATAAAACGGGCAATTCAAATAAATAAAAATAAAAATAAAAAATAAAAATAAAGAATATAAACAAAAATTTAAAGTAAATAAATAAAAATTATATAAAAACTAAAGAATTTTTCTTTAATTTTTATTTCTTTTTTTTTCTTTGTTTTTTGTATTTTGTTTTCGTTTTTGTTTTTGTTTTAATAATAATAAAAAACAATAGATAAAACTAAAAGTAAATAAATAAAACGAAATAATACTATTATTATCTATAATTAATAATTAATAATTAATAGTAGTAGTAGTATTAATAATAATGATAATAATAAATAACAATAATAATAAAAAAATAAAAAAATAAAAAAAAAAAAAAAAAAAAAAAAAAAAAAAAAAAAAAAACTATATTCATAAAATAAATAATAATAATAATTTTCTAAAATAATATATTTATATAAATTATAAATAATAATTTAAACAATTTTGTTTATTTTAAATTTCAAAATAATTCAAAATAGTTAACAAATAAAAAAAAATAAAATAAAATAAAAAAAAAAAAAAAAAAAAAAAAAAAAAAATATGAGTCAATCCCCAGTTCCTGCCATTAATTTTCATTTTAGTCGAGTATGTAACTATAAATGTAAATTTTGTTTTCATACCAAAAAAAATTCATACCTTCTTCCTCTTTTTGATCAAATAGAAATTCTTCGTCAATTTAGAGAAGCTGGATCTCAGAAAGTTAATTTTGCAGGAGGTGAACCCTTTTTATATTCAGATAGATTAGGTGAATTGGTTCGAGCTTCGAAAAATCTTGGTTATAAATCTGTGTCAATTATTACAAATGGTAGTATTGTTAAACAGGAATGGTTTGAAAAATATGGAAAGTATCTTGATATATTAGGGGTATCTTGTGACAGTATAAATCCTGAAGTAAATTTCAAGCATGGTAGAAACTATAACAGGTTCAAATTACCGGTAGAACAACAAAAAAAGATAGAACTTCTTTCCAGTATATGTCATCATCAGCAAATTCCTTTTAAGGTAAATACAGTAGTTACACAATTAAATAAAGATGAAATACTAGCTGATTTCATTAATAAATTAGATCCCTGTCGATGGAAGATTTTTCAAGTGCTTGAAATTAAGAATGAAAATGGAGGAGAAAAAGTCAAAGATTTTTTAATTACTCCGAAAGAATTTGAACGTTATGTACAAAGAAATTTAGAAGGACTTCAACCCCAAAAAAAGAAAATCTTAGTTAAAGAATCCAATGAAGTAATGCAAAATTCATATGTGATTGTTGATGAATTTGGTCGATTATTAGATGTCAGTACAGGAAATAAATTGCCAACACATTCAGTTTTAAAAGTAGGAATTAAGAAAGCATTAAATGAATTAGGAAATGGTTTTAATCATACCATGTTTTATAAAAGAGGAGGCTATTATCAATGGCAAAAACCAAAAAGACTAAATGACTTTACCTATTCAAAATAAATAAATATATGTATAATAAATAAATATATATATATATAATTTTTTTTGTATAAATATATATAAAAGAAATCTTGTATAAAAATAAATGATGTATATAATATATATTATATCTATTTTTAATTATATTTTTCCCTTATTTTTATTTATACCACAATAATTAAAAACTAAATTGAAATTTTTTATAATTTTATATAGAAATTAGTAGATTATTATTATGTTACGAATAAAATAAAATATAAATAAATAAATAAATAATACGAAGAAAATCAAATAGAAAATTAATAAATATAATCCTTAAATAAAAAAAAATGTATAATAATAATTTTTAAAAAAATAATAAAACTAAAATAAAATAAAAATTTTAATTATTCTATTAAAACATTTTTTTTTTATTTAAATATTAATAAGTTTTTTTATTTTAAAAAAAAAAAAAAAAATTAAAAATTCTTCTCTCATTTAATTAAAATTAATTACTTTATTTTTATGTATATTTAAAAATTCTGGGATGAAAAAAGTTTTTTTTTTTTTTAAAAAAAAAAATTAATGAAAAAAAGAAAATGAAATTAAATGAAATAATAATAATAATAAAAATAATATAATTATTCTGTATAAATTATTTGTCATTTAATTTAATTTCTAAGGATCTCATTTAATTAAAATTAATTACTTTATTTTTATGTATATTTAAAACTTCTGGGATGAAAAAAGTTTTTTTTTTTTAAAAAAAAAAAAATTAATGAAAAAAAGAAAATGGAATTAAATGAAATAATAATAATAATAAAAATAATATAATTATTCTATATAAATTATTTGTCATTTAATTTCTAAGGATAAAATGTAAAGTACTATTTTTACTTTCTAAATTTTAATTATTAATTAAATACTATTAATTAATTTATTAATTATTCTAATTTTGATCAATTATTTTTTTTATTATTCAATTATTTATTATTCAATTATTTATTATTTAATTATTTATTTAATTATTTATTATTCATTTATAATTATTTATTATTCAATTATTTATTATTCAATTATTTATTATTTATTATTTATTTTTATTTATTTATTTATTTATTTATTATTTATTATTTTATTATTTATTATTTATTATTTTATTATTTATTATTTATTATTTATTATTTATTATTTATCATTTATTATTTATTATTTATTATTTATTATTTTATTATTTATTATTTATTATTTATTATTTATTATTTATTATTTATTATTTATTATTTATTATTTATTATTTATTATTTATTATTTATTATTTATTATTTATTATTTATTATTTATTATTTATTTTTTATTATTTATTATTTTATTATTTATTATTTATCATTTATTACTTATTATTCAATTATTTATCATTTATTATTTATTATTCAATTATTTATCATTCAATTATTTATCATTTATCATTTATCATTTATTATTGATTATTGATTATTGATTATTGATTATTGATTATTGATTATTGATTATTGATTATTGATTATTGATTATTGATTATTGATTATTTATGATACAATATATATAATATATATAGTTTTCCACAATAGATGACATTTCAATTAATTTTCTTAACAAAAGATAAAAAAATTTTTAATTTAAGTTTTGTGGATTAAAATTTTTTTTTTAAAAAAAATGTTTAATATAATCCACTGATACTACGCTTTGAATTGAAGCATAGACCTTGATGATTGTAAAATTTCCAATCGCCAATGATTACACCCACTAGGGAGGAGTTAATAATTCTGTTCTGATGCTCGTGGTCAATGGAGATATATGTAGGAACGTTAGGAAGTCATCTCCGGGCAATGTGTAATGACGATTGAAAGCGGTGAAGCTGTTACAATATGCCAATAACTCAACACCTTACAGTTAATTAATAACAGCATGGCCATATTGGTAGATAGGTACCCATTATGTACAAGTCTATGTTTAATATAATCCACCCATCAATAATTAACAATAAATAATTCAAATTATTTACTATTTTTTCATAATATATAGAATTTCAAAATAACAGTAAATTTTTAATAATTATTATTTTTATTTTTTTTATTCTTTTTTTTTTTTTATTTTTTTATTTTTTTATTTTTTTATTTTTTTATTTTTTTTTATTTTTTTATTTTTTTTACTTTAAAATATTTATCTTCTTTCATTTTATGTAATTTTTTATATTCGATAATTATATTATAATGTTATAATATGTATAAGATTATTTTATATTATTTCATATTATTTTTATATTTAATTTTTATATACTAGTATTATTGTTTTATCCAACTTAACAATTTATAATTCTTTTTTTCTTAATTTCTTATTTCTCTATTTTTACTTTATATAAAATACTACCTTATATAATGTTTAAGTTTTAATATTACTATGAGTAGTAGTAATAATAGTAGCGGTAATGATAGCAATGGTAGTAGTTAATAATATAATAATAAATATGAAATAAAATAATATAAAATATAAAATATAATAATATTAAATATGAAATATAATAATTAATATTAAATATAAAATATAATAATATAAAATATATAAATTTTTAATATTATAATATGAAATATTATAATTTTTAATATAAAAGTTAAATATAATAATAATTAAATATAATAATATTAAAGTAATCTTTAATATAATAATTATAATTAATATAAAAATATAACAATAATTAATTATGTTTGATATTACTATTAATATATTTATTATTATATGAAAATTAATTTAAAATGCAATCAAGTATAAAATATAGTATGATGGAATATAATAGAATAGATTGGTAATATATGCTACTTTAAATAGTTTAATTAAAAAATTCAATAAAAGTTTTCCTGACGTTCTCGAATAATTGATGATGGAAAAAAAAAAAAAAAGGGCATTTCTATATATATATATATTTTTTTTTATAATATTATATTTATTGCTAAATTTTATTATTTTATTATATCATAATTTTATTATATTTTATATATATTTCTATCTTTCTTTTATATTTTTTAATTTTATTTTATGTTTTATAATTTATTAATATAGAAAAAAAAAAAAAAATTTTTTTTTTAATACCTCATATAAAAATAAATAAGAAAAAAAATATATAATAAAAAATAACATAAAAATATATATATATATAAAATCGAAAAGATAGAAAAAATAAAATAATAGTAATAATAATAATAATATTAATAATTTTATTGATAATAACAATAATAATATTTTATTTATTATTTTAAAGTTTTTATTATTATATAAATTGCATTTTAATATTTTATCAATCTTTCTAGATTTTCACATTTTAATGCTAAATATTTAGTTAGAAAAAATTTTTATATTCTATTATATATTATAGTTTTGTTATTTCGATGAAAAAAAAATATATATATAAACAAAGAAGTTAAAGTAATATTTATAATTATTTTTCAATAATCTTATATAAATAATTTTTATGATTTAATTTAATTGTACTATATATAATTTCAAAAAGTTTGAAAAATAATTTAAAATTATTAACAAATTAAAAGAATAAAATGGGTAACAAGAACAATAATAATAAAAATAATTTTAAAAAGAAAAGTAAAAAAAATAATAACAGTAACGGTAATAATAATAATAATAATAATAATAATAATAATAATAACAATGGGAGTAGCAATAATAATGGATATAATAAAAATCGCACCAATAACAGGGATAATATAGTGATTAACATGAATAATAATTCAACAACAACTAATATCAATAAGAAAAAAAATATTTGGCGGAAAAGATTATTTGAAATTATAGAAGTATCAGAAAGTGGAGATTATTTAAGTTTATTCTATGATGTATTAATGATAGTTTCTATTGTGGTTAGTTTAGTACCTATGGCATTTAAAAAACCTTTTGATTTATTTACATATACGGATGTGGTAACAACAACTCTTTTTATCATAGATTATCTCTTAAGATATATTACTGCTGATTATAAAACAAATAGAGGACCTGTATTATCTTTTATTCTATATCCATTCACATTATGGGCCATAATAGATTTGATGTCTATTTTACCTTCAATAACATTTTTATATGATCAATTTAAAATGCTAAGAATTATCATTATGATAAAAACACTCAAGATAGTTAAAGTATTTAAATCATTTAGATATTCAAATAGTATAAATATTATTTCACAGGTAATAAAATCTTCAAAGCATCCTTTGATGGCAGTCGGTAGTCTAGCTATTGGTTATATATTAACTTCAGCCCTTGTTATATTCAATGTGGAAAGTAAATCGTTTGATACGTTTTTTGATGCGGTCTATTGGGCCACAGTTTCTCTAACCACTGTTGGTTATGGTGATATCTATCCAGTCACAACAGAAGGAAGAGTCATTGCTATGATATCATCATTATGTGGTATTGCCTTAATTGCTTTACCAGCTAGTATAATTACTGCAGGATATATGGATTCATTAACTGAGATAGATAGAAGAAGAAAGGAAACACATTCTTCTATCACCTCTTCAACAGATACCTATGTTAATGAAAATTAAGATTCTCTTAAAACAAAAAAAAATAAAAAATAAAATAAAGAAAGAAAAAAAGAAAAAAAAGTGGAAAGAAAGAAAAAAATCGAAAGAAGGGGGGGAAATATTATCATTATGCATTATTTAATTTAATTATTTTATATTATCTTTTTTTTTTTTTTTTTTAATGCAAATATAAATTTAATCTCTTAAAAAAAACTTATAACATCTTCTTATATAAATATATATTATTAATATTGATGTTTTTATTCGTTGTTAATCTTTTAAATATTTTAAATTTTTATTTAATAATATATATATATATTTTTTATTTTATATTTATATTTTATTTTATTTTATTTTTAAAAAAATTTTTTTATCTTTTTTTTTTTTTTTTTTTATTTTACTTGTAGAGTATTTTATAAAATCTATCTATTGCAATATACCTCCTACCCCTATAATCAAAAAAAAATATTTTTATTTTATTTTATTATTTTGTAACATATATTTATAAATATTTAAAGCAATATAAATACAATACAATGAATTAAGATAAAAAAAAAAAAAAAAAAAAATGATAAAAGAATGAAAGAAAGAGTTATAATGGTATATAGAATAAACTTTTTTTTTTTTTTTTTTTTTTTTTGTAACCTTACTCTTCATTTTTGTTAATATATATATATATTCTTTTTTTTTTTTTTTTATTTAGATATATATATAAATATAAAGTTAAATTAAATATAAAAGTATAAAATGTACAATATATATAAAAATACTTTTATTATAAATTTATATATTTAATATTTTTTTTTATTTATTAATATTTATATTTAATATTTATTTTACAAAAAAAAAAAAAAAAAAAAAAAAAAAAAGTAGTTTGTAAAAGTATTAAAATAAAATAAAAATAAAAATAAGCAGAAATAGAATAATTGAAATAAATGTGATTCAAATTTTTTTAATTTGTGTCATTTAGTATTAGTAGGAATTACCCTTTTATTGCAACAACTAAAGAAGATGATAAAGAAGACAAATAATAATAATAATAATAATTAATAATTAAATACAAAAAAAAAAAAAAAAAAAAAAAAAAAAAAAAAAAAAAAGTTCAAAAAAATACAACAGTTCAAAAAAAAAAAAAAAAAAATTAATGTTGACCATACCATACTATTTAAGGGAAAAAAAATTTTTTTTTTATTATTTAAATATATATATATATTATGAAATTTATATATTGATAAAATATAATCCATGTTAATTTCATAATTAATAAAAATAAAAATAAAAATGATCTTAAAATGAAAAAAAAAAAATAAAAATAAAAAAGAGAAATTCCTAAAATTAAATTAAAAAAAAAAAATTAATAATAATAATAATAATAAATAAATAAATATAAAAATAAAAATAAAGGATAAATTATAAAAGACGAAAACAATACAATATTATTAAAAAAAAAATTACTAATAATGATAAAAAAAAATTTTTTTTTTAATATAATCAAGAAGGTAAAATAATAATAATAATAATAATAATAATAATAATAATAATAAAACAATAAAAAAAATCTTTTTTTTTTTTACAATATTATAAATTTTTTTTTTTAATATAAATTATAAAAACAAAAGAAAATTCTATTTAAAAAAAAAAAAAAAACAAAATTAAAATTAAAGTATTTTTTTTTTTTTTTTGGAATAAAATAAAAAAATAAAAAATAAAAAAATAAAAATTTAACTT
>JACVTC010000004.1:1170000-1185000 GCA_016946835.1 Neocallimastix lanati (nom. inval.) | reverse complement strand
TTTATTTTTATTAATAATAATAATTAAATTTTTATAATTCTTTATAATAATAATTCATACGACATTAGGGAAAAGTTTTTTTTAATTGAATATTACTCTAATCTTTAAAAGATACGACATTCCTCTAAATAAGTATACTTAATTTAATTAACAAAAAAGGCTAAAATTAAATAATATTATTCTAAAAAAAAAAAAAAAAAAAAAAAAAATCTATAAATACATACATATATATATTTAAATATAAAATATATGGAGAGTTGCATTTCTCTTTGTTGCATTTCGCCGAGTGGCGTATTGATATAAATAAATGAATAAATAATTAATTAATTAAAAATTAAAAAAAATGTTTTTTAAAGCTTTTTTTATAAGTTAGTTATCAATATTATTTTAATATTATTTTAACAAATAATATATTTAATAGTTTGTAAAATAGCAATAAAATAATTATTTATATTATTCCTTTTTTTTTTTTTTTTTTTATTACTGATAAATATAAAGTATTTGTGAGATTATTTTATTTTTTAATATATTTTTAAATATAAAAAACTTTTATATTATAATTTTAATTCATTTATATTTATTTTTATATTTAATAACTATTATTATTATTTTCATCGATATTATAAAAATATTATTGATGTTTCTGTAATTATTGCTACAATTTATATTATTTATTTATTATTTATTTATTATTCATTATTTATTTATTATTTATTATTAATTTTTTATGTTTTTCTAATGTATTTAAATATTATTTTTATTAATTCATTTATTTATATTTTTTTAAATTTTAATAATTATTAGTTTTAATTTTAATCGTCATTATTATTATTATTATTATTATTATTAATGACAACCCTTTTGTAATTATTATTATTCTGTTTATATTATTATTTTATTATTTATTATTTATCAATTATTTTTTATTTATAAATTATTATTTAAATAGATATCTGAAAAGATAACTATATAAGAAAACAAATTTTTTTTTTTTTTTAATATTTACTTTAAAAATAGTTAATACTTTAATTTATTTATTTATTCATTCATTCATTTAATAATTTTCAATTGGCAACCTTGGCGAAATGCAGCATTTTTTTTAATACGCCACCTGCATTCAAAAAAAAACTTGGCAAAATACAACATTTTTAATCGCCACCTGCTTTTGCTCAAAAAAAATGGCGAAATGCAACTTGGCGAAATACAAATTAATAAGAAATAAGAAATATAAAATAAGAAATAAGAAATATAAAATAAGAAATAAGAAATATAAAATAAGAAATAAGAAATATAAAATAAGAAATAAGAAATATAAAATAAGAAATAAGAAATATAAAATAAGAAATAAGAAATATAAAATAAGAAATAAAAAATAAGAAATAAGAAATAAGAAATAATAAATAAGAAATAAGAAATAATAAATAATAAATGTTAATATAAATCATTAAATACATAAATAATTATCAAAGACTTAATTTTCTTTTGTTTTTTTTTTATTCTATTTCCGGTATGTACCGTCCTTGAATTCAGCCCCCCCTCCTTTTCTCAGTGGCAGTGGGAATATTGAAGTAGTCAAAACACTTCTATATAGACTGATAATGTCCCTCTCTGCTGGATAGCCTTACGGAATGGTTAGGCATTGGCACTCTGATAACCATATTATTACTGAGAATTTTTTCAGGTAGGCTTTTTTTTTTTTTTTTTTTTTATCGGAGTGCTTCTCCAATTCCTAACGTCCTTTTTGATGCAAGGTCATTATAACCTAACCCATAAGATACGTCGTAACTCCCTTTGGCAAATGCATAAAACGATAGAAAGATTGCAATTTAGTAGGATATATCTACATCACCAAGTAGAGAATATATATATATATATATGGACACATGAAATCATATATCTAAATAATAGTAATTCCCTAGTAAATATAAAATAACAGTACTTATGCAGTTAGGATAAAATGAAGATTTAAGAAATAGAATAATTTAACCTTTTTATTAAATAAGATGTGCTATTATCATTAATAAAATAATTAACATTATTTCTTTATTAACTATTAAAGTTTATATATGTATATACATATTGGTTTTAAGGCATATTAATTCTAAAATTTATATTATATTCTAATAAAAAATAAAAAAAAAAAAAAAAAATAAATAAATAAATAAATAAATAAATAAAAATAATAAATAATAATTATAATAATAATAATAATAATAAAAAAAAAGATTATAATAAATTTATTTTGAGTTGAATAAAAAAGTTTCAGAAAAGAAAACAACAAAATTAAATAAAATAAAATTAATGTAAGTGAAGATTGAATAAAATTAAAATAAAGTTAGGTAACTTTGAAATATGAATATAAAGTGCAGATTGAATAAAAATAAAATAAAATTAATGGTAGAAAATAAATATAAAGTACAAATTGAATAAAATAAAATAAAATTCATTAATTCATTTTAATTGTTTAATATTATTTAATTATTTATTATATAGTATTAATAATACTATTATATAATTAATCAATTAATATTATTTTTTTTTCCTTATTATTATTCAATTTAAATTAAATTTATGTCATTATTTGCTTACTTAAAATAATGAATAAAAATATGTCAATTCTTTTATATTTCTTATTTTTTAATTAGTGTATTTTATATTACAATCAATGCAAAAAAAAAAAAAAAAAAATAGAAATTATAAATGAAAAGTTTAATGAATATAAGAAATAAATGAAATAACACTATTATTATTTCATATTTTATTATATATTGCCTTTTTTTTTTTTTTTTTTTCTTTTAATATATCAATAATTATTCATATACATATACATATTAATAATATATATATATATATATATATATTTTTTTTTTCCTAGTATATGTATATATAAAATAAAATAAAAACGACGACAACTAACTTATAAAAATTTAATTTTGATTATTATTTAGTATCTTAATATTACAAATATTACAAATATTAAAAATATTACAAATATTACAAATATTACAATTATAATAAATATTAAAAATATTACAAATATAATAAATATTAAAAATATAATAAATATTAAAAATATAATAAATATTAAAAATATTACAAATATTAAAAATATTACAAATATAATAAATATTAAAAATATTACAAATATTAAATATTAAATAGTTAAAAAAAAAGCAATGGAGAGAAAAGGAAATGAATCCATTAAAAATATAAATATAAATAAATATAAATATAAAAATAAATAAATATAAATATAAATATAAATAAATATAAATATAAATAAATATAAATATAAATATAAATATAAATATAAATAAATATAAATATAAATAAATATAAATATAAATATAAATAAATATAAATATAAATATAAATAAATATAAATATAAATAAATATAAATATAAATATAAATAAATATAAATATAAATATAAATAAATATATATATATATTAACTAATCTAATTTTTTATTTAATTGGAGTTATTTTTTTTTTATTTTTTTTTTTTTTTTACATTTTGCTATTTGTTAAAAATAAAAAAAAAAAATAAAAATTTATCCCCTTATATTTATTTAATTCATTATTATTTATCCATTGATATTTAATAATAATTCATTTGAAATTAAATAGTAATTTATTTATTTATTCATTTACATTAAAATTTTCCTTTTTACTTATTTTTATATAAAGAATCACTTTACAATAATTAACAACAAAAATGATTTAATTTATAACCAATAATATTTATTGATTATAAAGTTACGAAAATTTTTATCAAATTTATTTTTTAATTTCTCTCCTTTTAAAATTTAAAATAAATGAATGAATATATGAATATATGTATAAATAAATAAATTAAATAAAATTATTATTATTTATTCCAGATTTATTAATAATTTAAATTAATTTTTGTAATTTTTATTGGTTGCCCACCATTACCTATGTGATAAAATAATGGGATTAATTTTGAGATAAGAAACCAATAATATCCTAATTAACTAATTATGAAAATATAAAAAAAGATTTATTCAATTATTTATTATTTATTATTTATTATTTATTATTTATTATTTATTATTTATTATTTATTATTTATTATTTATTATTTATTATATATTATTATTTATTATTTATTATTTATTATTTATTATTTATTATTTATTATTTATTATTTATTATTTATTTAATTATTATTTATTAATTATTAATTATTATTTATTATTTATTATTTATTATTTATTATATTTATTATTTAATTATTTAATTATTTGATTATTTAAGTAAAGTTTAGATAATTAGAATGGATAAATATTATGATAAAAAAAATTAAAAGTTTTATTTTTATCCAAAATTAAACATAAAATTTTTTTTCTTTTTTTTTAAAAGAGTAAAAAAAAAAAAAAAAAAAATTAAAGTAATTAAAGTAAAGATAGTAGTTGATATTTTCATCATCATCATCATTTTAACTATATAATTGTTAATAAATATCTTAATTTTAGTTGTTAATAATTATTTGATAAAATTTGATATAAAATTAAACCAACAAAAAAAAATGTTTTTTTTTTTTTCCTTCTTTAATTATTATATAGAGTTTATCTGCTTTTTTTTTTTTTTTTTCTTTAATATATTTTATATGTATATATTATATATAGATTCATTAAGAATAGGAAAATTTGGCTCTAAATAATAATTTTTTAACTTCAAATGATCATCTTTTAAGATCAATATTTTTTTAAAAAAAAAAAAATTTTTGTTCTTTTTATTATTAAAAATTATGTAAATAAAAATAAAAAAAAAAATAAAAACTTTAATATGGTTTATATCCCATAAATAGGATGAATGGAATGAAAGAAATAAAAAAAAAAAAAAAAAAAAAAAATTAAATATTCTATTTAAAGTTTAGGAATAATTATTTAATTTATTTATTTATGTTAACAAAAAAATATATTTATATAAATATAATAAATATAATGAAATTATAAAAAAATAGAAAAAAAAATAAATAAAAATAAAAAAAATAATAAATAATAAGTAATAAATAATAATAATAATAATAATAATAAATAATAAATTTAATAATAATTATTTGTTCTTTATTATTAATCAATGGAAGATATTATAATTTTTGATAGATTATTTAATCAATTTTAAGCAATACATTTAGTATTTCTATATTTCTATATTTTATTATTTTATTATTTTATATTTTTATATATTTACTTTTTACTTTTACCTTTTTTTTTTTTTTTTTTTTTTTTTTTTTTTTTTTTTTTTAATTTCATGATATAATTGTAGTTGCAAAAGTAAAAAAAAAAAGTAATGTTCTATGCATCATTTTAAATTATTAATTATTAATTATTATCTACTAATAAATTATAATAAATAAAATAAAAAAATATAATAAAAATTTAGATAGAATAAATAAATATTTCATTTTTATTTTTAATTTATTTACTCATTATTATTATTATTATTATACATGTTTTGAAAATTTACTATATTCTACATTAAACTAAAAAATTATCATTATTGATAATCTATAGTGCATTATTTAATTTAAATCAATCATAATATTATTATATATTTATTTTCTTATGAAATTACGTTTTTATTAAATCCATTTATTAACTTTATTATATTTTTCTCTTTTTCTTATTAGTATTTGTTTAATGCAATTAAAGATATATATATAATAATAAGGAAAAAAAAATACTTAAAATAATTTATTATTATTGTTTTTTTTTTTTTTATATTTTATTATATTTTAAATTAATTATCTAAATATTCTTTATAATAAATGATATGTAGTAATAAAATTTAAATCAGAATATATCTATATTATATATATATATAATAAAGATCATCAATAAATGTTTTAAATTGAGAAAAAAAAATTTTTTTTTTTCACTTGAATATGGTGGTTTAGTTTCGAAGTTATTTAGATGATAAGCTAAAAATAAAATAATATATTTTAAATATAATATATTTTAAATATTGCATGATTTTTTTTTGACTTTTTCAATTTATTTTTATTTTATTTATTATTTATTATTTATTTAATTATTTATTATTTATTTAATTATTATTCAATTATTTATTATTTATTATTTATTATTTATTATTTATTATTTATTATTTATTATTTATTATTTATTATTTATTATTTATTATTCAATTATTTATTATTTATTATTTATTATTTATTATTTTTTATTTTTTATTTATAAATAAGTAATGCACTCTTTTATTATATTTGAGTGCATTATTAAGTTTTTAATTTAATAAAAGTAAAATTAAATTTTTTTTATTAGTTATGAACTAATTTATTATTAATGATTTAGTTATTGCTATTATATGATGCATTAATTATCATGAATTACTTTGGCATACTTCTCTCTTTTTTTTTTTTTTATGTACTAATTATTACATATATATTTATTTTCATTCATTAATCACCATTTAATTTGTCAAAGTTAAACCATACATTTATATATTGTAATTATCTTTGTAATGTTAATGTATTTCAAGTCAAAAAAAAAAAATAATAATATATTATTATTATAATTAAGTATTATTAATTATTTGATTAAATTAATAATTATATAATAAAAGGTGATTTGTTAAGTATTATCAAATAAAAAAAAAAAAAAATTAATAAATTAATAATATAAAAAAAAAGACTTTTAAAATAAATAATTTTTTTTAAAAAAATAAAATTATAGCAATATAAAAATAATAATAGAAAAAAGAAGGGTAAATAAATATTATTTAATTAAAATAAATGAACCTATTCAAGGAACTTTTTATTTTATTATTATTTTTTTTTTTTACAGTTTCATCTTTTTATTATTGTTAATAATTATTAACTAATCAATACACAATATATTCTGTTTTTTATAAAAAAAAGGTTTAGGTAACCATATATTATTAATAAGAATGGTTTAACTTTTTTTTTTTTTTTTCTCTTTTCTCTTTTCTCTTTACTTTTAATGTAGTTTATTTGTTTATATTCATATATATTTCACGTGTTACATTAACTAAAATATTTAGTAATTATTATTTATTATTCTATTATTTATTATTTATTATTTATTATTTATTATTTATTATTTATTATTCTATTATTTATTATTTATTATTTATTATTTATTATTTATTATTTATTATTTATTATTTATTATTTATTATTCTATTATTTATTATTTATTATTTATTATTTATTATTTATTATTCTATTATTTATTATTTATTATTTATTATTTATTATTTATTATTTATTATTTATTATTTATTATTTATTATTTATTATTATTTATTTATTATTTATTTATTTATTATTTATTTATTTATTATTTATTATTATTTATTATTCAATTATTTATTATTTATTATTTATTATTATTTATTTATTATTTATTGAATAACATACTATAAAAATGAATAGAAGAAGAGCTTCTTAAAACATTCTTTAATTTTTCCTTTTTACTCTATCAATACACCATAAACCTTATATTTTATTTTATTTTTCTTTTATATAATATATATAAATATATTCTATTATGTATAAAGTAATAAAATACAATTAATATCTAATTTTTATATTAATATATAAAATTAAGTGAATAAGTAAATACTTAATAAATAAATTAATTGTAATATAAATGAATAATGCAATAGTAATTAAATAAATCAAGTCAAAATATTAAATAAACACAATTTTATTTCATTCTATATATATTTATTAATTATTTATAGAATATGTAATTTTATATTATGTATATAAATAAAATATTTATATACTATGTAGTATATTGTATAATATATTGTATAATATATTGTATAATATATTATAAAATATTAATTATAAATCATGATTAGTTTATTACAAAAAAAATTTTTTTTTAATTTTCTTATTTGACTTTTTTTTTTATTGAATCCAATTTTTCCTATCATTAATATATTATTAATATATTTCCTATAATTTATAATATAATCAATTAAAACAATTCAATTAATTTTGAAAGTTTTCATTTGATCATGAGTAATTAATTACACCTATACAATTATATTTAATAATATATTATAATATACTTTAATATATACTATTTGTTTTTTGATAGAAATTCACAGTTGATATAAATTATATTGGTGAAATATAATGTAATATATAGAGTTATTTAATTATATATATTCAAAAGAAAGCTATTTTGATAATAAAAAAAAATAAAAACAAAATTAATTAATTAATTAATAAATAAATACATAAAAAAAAGGAAAAAATTAATAAACATTAACTCAACCTATTAATAAATAAATAAATAAATAATATATTATTAAATAAATATTATTAAATAAATAATGAATTGATAGATAATAAAGTTTGTATATTATGATAAAACATTTATATTAATATAAAACTAAATAAATAATATAGTAAGATAAATAAATACATTAACTAAATTAAATGAAATAAACAAAGAACAAATAATTTTTTGAATGAAAAAAAATTATATAAATACACCATAATTTTCTTTCCATTTTTTAAATTTTTTAATATTCAATTTTTTTATATTATATAATTCATTAAAAAAAAAAAAAAACGTTATATAATTGAGTTCAATTATTAACGAATTAAAAAAAAAAAAAAAAAAAAAGGAAAAAAAAACAAGAAAAGAAAAGAGAAAGTTTTTGTTGAATAAGAACTTCAAAAAGTTATAAATATATTTTAAAAAAGTCATAATGTTTAAAAATATAAATAAATATTCAGAAGATCAATATAGTAATAATAATCTTGATACTGAATATAATAACCAATGAAAATATAGATTTTTATTTTTTAAAACCAATTTTATTAAAGAAAAAAAAAATAATAAATCATAATTTTTTTTTTTCCTTAATAAAAATTTTTATAAATAATTTATTTTATGTAAATGAGTGGATTAATAAAAGCATTTTCATATTATTAAATTAGTTAAATTAAATTTTAATTAAATAAGAAATTTTAATGATATCAAAAAGTTAAAGTATTAAATTATAATATAAAGAAAAAAAAATATTAAAAGTAAACGCATTAATAATCATAATTGAAAGAGAATAATAAGATATAATAATAATTATAATAAATTGTCATAAATATAAATAATTAAAAAAAAAAAAAAAACGAAAAGAAGAAAATGAATGTAGACTTAAATTGGTGCCCTTGTGGAAAGCAATCTCGTGAAGATAGCATGTATTGTTCTGATGCTTGCTACTTAAAAGAATTAGCCTCTTCTTCTACTAATGGAACTGTTTCTAATAGAGGATTATCAAGACATGGAAAAAATCTTGGAAGAGATAGTTTCTTTTCTTCAAACTTATCTATTCATAACTATTATAATGATAAGAGAAGTAACTTAAAAGTTCCGGAATTTAAAAATCCGTATGTTAGTCAAATTTTTACCGCTTCAACTAATTTGGCATTTAAGAATCGTCAAAAGTATCAACAAAGTAGTTACAAAAATTCCAAGAGTCCTTTCATACATGCAAATGAAAATTTAAATTCTATGGCTAGTTCTCATAGTAGTACTGGCAGTACCATTGAGAATTATTTTAAGAAGCCTTCCTCTTTATCTTCACATGTAAAGATTGAAAGTTCTACCAAACCAAAAACTGTAATCATTACTCCAGAAAGAAATGAAAATGCAAAGGAAAAAAATGAAATTAAGAGTAGTTTTAGTCGTTCCAGTTATATAATAGAAGCGGTATATCCAGTACAAAACTTTAATGGTAAAAGTTCTATTGCTGTATATTAGGGAAATAAAATCTAAAAAAATTTTTAAATGAAAGTTCATAATAAATTTATATTTTAAATAATGAAGCCAATAGGGATAATAAATTTATATTTTAAATAATGAAACCAATAAGGATAATATAGTTGTTATATATATATATTTTATTTTATTATATAATTAAAATTTTTGAAATTAAATAAAGTAAATTATTTTATAATTGATATTTTTATTTATAATTTTATAATTTTTTGTAACTTTAAATCTTATTAATAATAATTAATAATACTAATTAATAATAATTAATAAATAAAAAATATTAAAAAAAAAGAAAAAATTTGTTTTAAAACAAAAAAAAAAAGAATATAATTTAATTTTAAAAATGTGTTCAATTTATTTTTGTATTAATAAATTTTTATATAAAATTTCATTAAAAAAAAAAAAAAAAAAAAGAAATCATATGAAATTATACAAAAAAAAGTTGGGTTATCCATTTTATAAATTATAAGAATTAATAATTAGTTTTTTTTATTTCTAAATTTTTTAAATAAATGAATACATAAATAAATTGTATTTTTATTTTATTTTTGATAGAACAATTAATATATAATTAAATATTTATTATTATTTTATTTTAATTATATATATATATATTTATTTTTTTAAAAATATTAATGTAATTAATAAATAAATAAATAAATAAATAAATAAATAAATAAATAAATAAATAAATAAATATATTTGTAATAATTATGGATATATATATATTTTTTAATGTCATATGTTTTTTTTTTTTTTTTTTTTTTTTTTTTTTTTTTTTTTTTTATAAATTTGTATTTTTATGCCATAATTATATAAAAAAGTTTATCGGTTAAATTACCTAATAAAATGTTTTATTGACTATTAGAAGAATTTCATTTTTAAATATAAAACAAAATAATAAATTTTTATTTAATATTTAATTTTATTTTATATTTTATAATTTAAAGCAAAAATCGTTATATCGTAATTTATTAAAGTTTTATATATAAATAAAATAAAATAAAATAAAATAAAATAAAATAAAATAAAATAAAATAAAATAAAATAAAATAAAATAAAATAAAAAGTAGAATATTAAATAAGAAAGTACAGATTGAATAAAATAAAATAAAATAAAATAAAATAAAATAAAATAAAAATTAAATAAAATAAATAGTAGAATATAATTAAAGTACAGATTGAATAAAATAAAATAAAATAAAATAAAATAAAATAAAATAAAATAAAATAAAATAAAATAAAATAAAATAAAATAAAATAAAATAAAATAAAATAAAATAAAATAAAATAAAATAAAATAAAATAAAATAAAATAAAATAAAATAAAATAAAATAAAATAAAATAAAATAAAATTAAATAAATAATAATTATTATATATATATCATGAGTAATTTTTTTTTTTTTTTTTTTTTTTTTTTTTTTTTTTTTTTTTTTTTACACCCAAATATTACCTAATCTTAACTCTCAAAATCCAATTTCACATTCTAATACAGAAAAGTTTTTTTTTTTATTTTTATGAATGAAAAGAGATAGTAGTACTTCAACACGATTTTAAAATCATTATTTATTCCTATGTCTTTGGGAAATAGGTAAATGGTACCAATAATACTAGAAATCCATGTAATATCTAACACTTCCCAACCACAAATATTTCCAGAAAAGAATGAATCCAAATACGTCAAAATTGCAGAGGTTTATATCTTGGGTATCATGTTTCATGTCAAGCAGTACTTGAAGATAATTCCTATACTCATCTAGTTTCATTAACAACATATGGTCCTTATAGAATCATTTAAAGTGATCTGTAGGTAATGGTCTCTATATTCCCACAAAGAAACACTCATTACAATTTCGATGTGCATTCTCTTAGGTTTTCATGGGGGCTTCGGAATCATACACTAATCATCCATCTATTCTTCTTGGAAACTTTGACATGAGCACCCGCTGATTTACAAGATAAATTAACCAACAACAAGTAACCTTGGGTAACTTGGTTTATCCTACCGATTAATGGTTCACCCATTTCATGAACTAGAGGTAGATATTCATTAGATATTGATCCATGCCTTGGTCAACTCAAGTATACTGGATAAATATCAAGTGCTTATTTTGTTGATTATCCTTCTGTATCTGATCCTAAACCTAAGAGAATGCATATATGTCTTGAACTTAAGAAAGAAATACAATAAATTTGAGATTCTTAGTGAAGAAATAGGAAATGAAGAACTTTCAGCAAATGGTATAGTTGAAAAGTTCATCGATATTACTAATTCCATTACTAAGAATTTATCGATCATATCTTCAATAGAAATCAGAAGAAGCAATGTTTAGAATGTCCTGCAAAAAATTTATTAGTCTTCAAAAGGTAAAAACATATAAAGTGTATACAAAATTAAGCAATATAAATCAGTAAGTGATTCCAATGAATTTGTTAAGAATTGTAGACTCATATAATAGACTATGCGAATCAATTCATAAGATATATATATATATATGACGAATTTAGGAAAAAAGAAATATGTATATTGTATATTGGATTAAAATTGGTTAAAATTGGATATTTGTTAGCTCTTAAAAATAATCGTAGGAAAGTATGGAAATGAGTAAAAAAAGAATGCAAAAAAAAAAAAAAAAAAAAAAAAAATAATCAATCTTTCACGGTCTCTCATCCTATTGAAATTAATAATCATGAACAAGTTTCTTTTTTACAGATGAAAAAAATTAAAAGCTTGGCATTCTCATTATAAAATTCCTAGGGTTGGGATTCATCAGGTCATAGTCTTTCTAAAGATTTCTGGAAAGGTTCTGATGCACTTAGGAATTTGAGAAGTCCGAGATGTTAGTGATGAAAAAAAAAAAAAAAAAATCTAAAGGCAATCTCATCCACCCCTAACTTTAAAGTATGTGTTCTTGATGGGATTCCCAATGAGAATTCCTCAAAGCATTTGATTCCTTGGTAAAAAAAAAAAAAAAAAGATTCAGAAGAATCAAGTGTAAAATAATATAGTAAAATAATTGCATTTGGCTTTTAAATATCTCAAAGTCTTTAATCCATCGTATTTAATGTATTAATGAAAAAATCATTACTTTGGTATTAAGAGGTAAAACCATAAAAAATCTATGGAAACCTAATACTTATCTTTCAAAGCTTGTGTAAGGATTGATGGACAATTATCGTGGAGGGGGGGAATCATTTAGTATTAAAAAAAAAAAAAAGGAAATGACATATTTTTTTTTTTTTTTTTTTTTTATGCAGATGATATTGTGTTACACAAGAATCTCAACTTAAGATGTTGTTATAGTTAACCAGTAAGTGAGCTAGAAAAATAATGAAATGCAATTTGGTATCAATAAATGAGCCAATTTTGTTGTACGAGGGGAAGTTTCAAGATTTCATAATCCTTATAGTAATCCTATCTTTTTATCTTTCAAGTCAAGAGTTTAACCTAAAACAAATTGATATACTTACCTGGATGTACCGTTTTTTTTTTTAAATGATTTAGAATTGAAACCTATCATTCAGAGAATAAATAATAAAATTAGAAAAAAGCACTTTATTCCATAAAAAAAAGATTTCTTAAGAATCCTCATATTCCTGTCCCTTACAAAAGAATTTTATTTTCAGCTATAGTAATTGGACAAGTTTCATAATATGCACCTCTACTTGGATCTAACAAAGATATAGAACGAGACGTTCACAGACACTAGTTAATTCAGGATTATACTGGATTGAAGGATTTTCTAAAGGGAATAGCTTTACATCCCTTTATTATATATCTTTCTAAAGAACTTAAGCATTCCTCCTCTTTCGGCCAAAATGTTCGATTGATTGCTCAGATATGGTATTTTAAAAAAAAAAAAAAAAATAGAAAAAAACTCGAAAATGTATTATCTCTGATTTACTTAAAAAGATATATCACGTTGTTAGTCGTCATGCATGCATAAGGTAAAGAAAGTAAAAAAAAAATTTAGCTGATAAATTGGATAAATTTCCATCAAAAAAAAAAGCAATTGGTAACTTTTATTGAGATAGAGGTGTGGCAGGAAAATCAATCAAGGCTAAGGTTTATAAAAAAAAAAAAAAAAAAAAAAAAAAAAAAAAAAAAAAAAAAGAAAAATTATTGGAACATTGGTTTTCTAAAATGCTATCTTTTCTAGTGAATTTCCGAAATTAAATATTTTAAGGATATTAAAATTCTTTATGATAAATTTTTTTTTTATTATTTCTAAATATTGTCCAATATCAAATAGTAATGTAAACACTATCATCACAGATATGAATAATATAGAATCAAGTTCTGATGATAATAATAGTAACTAAGTATATAATATTAATAGTAATATCAATAGAAATAATAGGGTTAATAATAGTAAAATTAGTGATAGTGAAAATAAAGGAATATTAATATTAATGAGAGTGAAAATTAATAGTGATGAAAATCATGTTAATTTATGTTAATTTTCTGAATAATTGAGTGTGTAAATATATATATGTAACGTGGTACTGATTATATAATTTCCATCTTGGTTGGAAGAGATGAAGACATTATTAATTTTTAAATTATAAATAAAAAAAAGGAATGAGGATGTTTTTTTTTTTTTTTTTTTTTTTTTTTTTTTTTTTTGTTTGTTTGTTTGTTTGGTTTTTGTTTAAGAACCAAATTATTTCTGGTGATTATTCAAAAAACGCCATTCTTGGGTGCAATCTGCAGCTCTCTCTTTTTTTTCAGAAATAATGTCTAGGGCTTAGCTTAGTACTCGACAAAGGGTTGCTATTCCAACGGTATATAAGAGCAAACTAACCGGGGAGAGTGTCAACCCTGAAAATGTAGTAAAAATAAGAATAATTAATTTAGAATGGATTAAAAATTGTTATATGGCAATTTTAATATACAACTAAAAAAAAAAAAAAAATACATATATATATATAAATTTACATATTTAACATATTTATACTAATAAATATCCTTATGAATATATTAAAATAATTTTTTTGATGATTGAACAAGAATTAATAACACTTTATTAACCATCATATTTCAATTTATTCTATTATTTATGCTATAATAGTATTTGTAATATGAATGATATTTTTATTAGCAATAACAGTAATAATTAAAACATATAAATAGTAACAACAATAATTAAAAAAATTAAGTTAAAAAAAAAAAAAAGAAAAATAAAATTAAAA
>JACVTC010000004.1:1152500-1165000 GCA_016946835.1 Neocallimastix lanati (nom. inval.) | reverse complement strand
TTATTATTATTATTATTATTATTATTATTATTATTATTATTATTATTATTATTATTATTATTATTATTATTTTATTCTTACAATTCAAGTTCCTTAGAATTATTTAATTGAGTTTCAACATTAAATTCACTACTTTCATTAGTTAATTCCAAATTATTGATTTTTTCTTGTAATTCTTGAATTAAACCAATACTTTCGGCATTATTCTCTTCTAAAATTCTAATTTTCTCTTCATTATTATTAATTTCGTTTTGAATATTTTTCAATTCTTCAAGTAATTCACTATTTTTAGCTTCTAAAGCAATAATTTTTTCTTTGTATTCTTTGGTTAAGAACTTTAAACTATTATACTTTGCATTTTCTACTTCTAATTCTTGATTCTTTTCAGATTGTTCTTTGCTTTCCTTTTGTAAATCCTAATTAATTTAATTATTATAATAAAAGTAATATATATATTTATATAAAATGAAAATAATAATTAAATTTAATTTTAATTTATTAATAATATAAATTCATTAAAAAATAGCATTGCATATATATAATTATTTATGTTTTTATTATTCATTATTTATTATTTATTAATTATTATCATATGCAATTATGATTATATTAACCTTAAATTCCTTAAGTAAATGTTGATTGTCTTCTAATTTACGTTTATATCTAGCAGCAATTTTTTCAGAATTATTTAAAAGACTTTTCATATGATCGAATTCATCCATTTTTTCCTTCAAAAGACCAGCTTCTTCGGCTTGTTTGGAAATTTCGACAATCTTTACCATAAATAAACAAAAATAAAAAAAAGAAAAAAAAATTGAAATTGAAATTAAGTATTATATTACAATTAGTATAAATATTTTAAATACATATCTTATTATATATATATAATATTTATAATGTTATATATTAAATAAATAAATAAATAAATAAATATTTTTTACTCTTCTTTCTAAACTATCAATAGTCTTTTGTTTCTGTTCGTTTAATAATTCCATCTCTTGACACTTATCTTCACTTAAATCTCTATTGTTTATTTAATTTAAGGAAAATGATAATATTAATAATGATAATAATAATTATATGATAATTACAAATTTCATTAATATAATATAAATTATAAAAATAATAATATAATATAGTTTTAATAATTAGTTAATATAATATAAATTGTATAATTTAACAAATATATAAATATTCATTTTAATAATGAAAAAAAAAAAAAAAATTATTTTTTATTCTTATTATTTTACAATTGGTTCTTTAAGTTAGAAATTTCTGATTTTAAAATTAAATCGGTTTTTCCTAATTTATCTACAACTTCCATTTGTTCTTCAAAGTATCTAATTCTATCTTCTAATATTTTCTTTTGTTCATTGATTCTTATCTAATATATTATATTGTAAAGTTGTGTATTTATATATATAATTAATATATATATTTATCCTTTATATAATATGCAGAGATTAAATTTATATACATATATAAAATTTTGATAACAGAATAATAATAATAATTACATTTTCACGTTTAACTGATTCTAATTTGTTAGAAAGTTCCTTCTTCTTTTCATATAATTCATCCCTTTCAGCCTTTAATAATTTAATAGTTACTTCATGTTGGCTAGGATCATCAATTAAACTGAATTAAAATAATAATAATAATAATAATAATAATAAATAATAATTAATTAATTAATTAATTTTAATATATCATTATTTTTATAATTCAATTTTTTATTATTTTTTTTTTTTTTAAACAAATAATAATAATAATAATAATAATAATAATAATAATAATAATAATATATTATTATGAATTTATATGTACCCATCACTAAAATCATTAACCTTGGATAATTTATCCATAATCTATATAATATATGTTGTAAGAAAAAAAATTATTTAGATTTTAATAAAATAACGATAGAAATGAATAAATATTTCATTTCATTTATAAAATTAAATATTTTCCACCCTTCTTTCTTTCTTATTATACCTCTTCAATACTAATCATAAGCCATTGTTGACTAGATTGATTTAAGGAAGTAATTTTTTGAATGTATTCCTTATTTTTTTCGGATTGAACTGCTAAAACTAAGATTAATTGAGCTAGTTTAAGAATTTCACCGGAATCCTTATTCTTAGCAATTGAATTGAAGTTTGGAGTTTCAATTTCAACAATGGACTGACCAAGTTCTTCAGTATAGAATTCTGATATTAAACTATAGATTTTCTTTAAACGATTGAAGACAACAACCCAATTTTCGTTATTATCACCTTCATTGGATTGGGAAGTTTTAAACCAAACGGTGTTGCTTTTCATTTGTAATATTATATTAATATTATTACCGAAAAGAAAAAAATTTTTTTTATTTATTTTGTTATTATTATTATTGTTAATTTTTGTTGTATTATTATCATTATTATTAAAATTTTATTTTATAATATATATTATTAATAATATTTATTTATTTATTTATTTATTTATTTATTTATTTATTTATTTATTTATTTTGGTTTTGTATTTGAATGTTCAAAGGCAGTCGTTTTAAAAATTAATAATATATATGAAATGGCATAAATATTTTAATTAAAAAAAAAAAAAAAAAAAAAAAAAAAGTATTTATTTATATTATTAATATTATTTGAATATTGATATATATATTTATATATATTCAAAATTACATGTCATTTAAGATTTCACTAAAAACGACACCATCATAAAGTTCTTCAATAGTTTTGACAGAATTTTTCAATTCAAAAGTATTAATCTTTTTTTTTTTTTTTTTTTTTTAATAACGAAAGAATAATAAGATATAAAAATAATATATATACATAAATATACAAATATATTATATATATAATAAATATATATATATAATTTTTTATAAAAATATTAATTAATAGAATAAAAATAAAATAAAATAAAAAAGTTATTCAAATATTTATATATTAACACTCACCCAATTGATAATACTACTATCAAGAGTTTCATTACTCATATTGATTAATATTTTTTTATTGATATTAAAATATATTAAATAAAAATAACAGTAGAAAAAAGATTTTATATATTATTTATAGTTTTCTTTACTTTTACTTTTATTATTATTTTCTATAAATTGAAATTTAAATAGATAAATTTTAATTAGAACAATAATTATTTAATAGAAGATAATAAATTTATATATGCATATTCAACAACAACAATATATATATATAAATACTAATATTATTCTACAATTTTTATTTTTGAAAATTGAAATTGTTATTATATCTAGTAAATAATATTAATATTACTTTAGGCAATTCTATAAAAAAATTAATTAATTTATGACTTTAATTTCAATATATATATATATATTTATTATAATAAAAATATTTATAAAATGTTTGTAATAATAAAATTAACCGAATATTAAATATATTTATTGAATTTATTGTTTGAAAAACAATTCTTCTGTGTATAAAATATAGAAAATAATATGTATATAAGATACTGGAATTAATTATAAATATATAAATATATATTAAATATAAATCATAATATAATTTTTTTTACTTTAAATTTATTACTATTATATTTAAAAATTTAAATATTATTATTTTTGTTATCTATTATTATCATTAACTTATTAATGAATATTGTTTTATGTTTATGTAATATTACTTTATTCAAAAAAATAATATTAGAATATTATTAGTACTTCAGCCAAAAAAAGTAATAAAGTGATTAAATATTATTTATTATTACTTTATAACATATCATTATACATTTTACTTTTATTTACTTAATTATAAATTCAAAAAATAAATTTAAAAAAATATACATATATATATATATATAAATTCTTACGAATTTTATTGTTGACTATTTTAAATTAATTTCTTTTTTTACCTTGTTTTTATTCTATTTTTCTTTATTCTATTTTATTTCTTATTTAAAATAGATTTTAAAATTTTATTTAAAAGAAGAAAAAAATATATATTATTATATAACAAAAAAATATTTATTCTTTTATTTTAAAAATAATTCAATTTCTTCTTCTTTTATTACTATTATTATTTATTAAAAGTTTTATTATTTTTTAATCTATTTTATTATTATTGTTATTTTAAAATTTGTTTATTAATTCTTTAATTTTTTATATTTTGATAAAAAAATTTTTTAATAAAAAACATTAAAAATAGTTTTTATTTATAATGATTTTAACTTGATAATAATAATAAAAATCATCGAATTAATTTATTATTTTTTTTTTTTTTTTAAAAAAAAATTTTCTTTATTAAAATTATTATAAATTATATTAAAAATAATAATTAATAATAAATAATAATAATAACAATAATTAATAAAAATAATTAATAATTAATAATAATAATGAAAAATAAATAATAATAAGGATAAATAAATAATAATTATAATTATAAAAAATAAATGTTAATAATAATAATAGTAGTAATTGTTAAAATGTATGAAAATGATATTACTGCATATTGAGATATAATTTATATATAAGCCACAATATATTAATATAAAAGCATTTAATTTATAATAATTGAATGGTAACTCATAATCATAAATTATTTGTAATATAATTAATATATATAAACCACAAAAATGGAATCAAATAAAAGCAAAATAATTTAAAATAATTAAATGTTATAAACTCTTACATTGACATTAACATAATTTCTTAGAAACTATAATAATAATAATAATAATAATAATAATAATAATAATAATAATAATAATAATAATAATAATAATAATAATAATAATAATAATAATAATAATAATAATAATAATAATAATAATAATAATAATAATAATAATAATAATAATAAATAAATAGATAGATAAATAACTAAATAAATAAATAATGGCATTAAATAATAAAAATTAAATAAATATATATTTAAAATTAGTTATATTAAATTGAATAATACATATAAAGAAATATCTATTAAAAAGACTTTTATTAATAATTAATGTTTATTTTTAATCTGTTAATTAAACATTTATTTAATTATATATTTATTTATCTATTTATTTATTTATCTATTTATTTATCTATTTATTTATCTATTTATTTATCTATTTATTTATCTATTTATTTATTTATTTATTTATCATTTATTTATTTATTTATTTATTTATTTATTTATTTAAAATTGAATTTATACTATTGATAAAATATTTATATATTTTATATTATTTAAAGTTTTACGGTTAACCATTAGGAATAATCTTTAACAAATATATTAATGATTTATAATATATTTATAAGTTAATAAATTTAATAGATTTATAAGAATAATTAATAAAGTTTTTTATTTTTATTATTATTTAAAGTTCAAGTTAAATCAAAACTATTTATTATACGACAATAATATATTAGATTCAATTAATTAAAAAAGAAATTAAATTAAATTTTTAATTAATAAATATTTTAATTAATATGCTTTTTTTTTTTTTTTTTTAAATAAATACAAATATAAAGGCACCACTTTAAAAAAAATATTTATAATTTTTATCTCTTTTTTTTTGTATTTATTTTTATATTACAAGATATAAAGTGAAATGAAATGGAAAAAAAGAAATTAAATAAATATAATACTATGAAATAATAATAATTAAAAAAAAACAAAAAAAAAATAAAATATGATAAATGTTTTGTGAATAAGAGCAGAAATATAATAAAAAAAGTTATCACTGAAACATATACAAATTTTAAAACAGCATACAAAATAATACAAAGTTAAATCAATCCCTTTTATTTAATTCATTTGTTCTTGAATAAAAATGAATGTATAGATATTACATTTAAAAAGAAAAAAGACATAATATTTCGAAATAATAACAATAATAATAATAATAATAATAAAAGAATAGAATATTTTATCTTATATGTTATAAGAACAGTAGTTTAATAAAATATCTTGAAAAATAATAAATAATTATGTATTAATTAATGAATGTCAAATTACAACATTATTATTAATGATTAAATTTAAATAATAAAAAATAAGTATATTTATTGTATACCTATTATTATATAAATATATCAAACTAATCTTTGGAAATATCTTTTGAAAAATGATGTATATAATAATGTTACTTTATTATGAAAAAAATTCCCAATAAAATAAGTCAAAAATAAAAGCTTAAATTAATACTTATCCATTTACAAAATAATAAATAAAATATACAAATAAAACAAATAAAAAAATAGTACTTATCTACTTACAAAGAGTTATTAACAAGAACGATATGTATCAATTTTTCAATTCTATTCTATTCACACAATACATTTATATCAATTTATTTAAATAAAAAGTTTTTTTTTTTTTATTCTATTTTAAACTATTAGTTTCTTTCATTTTTTTAATATGAATTTTTTTTTATATTATTGCCATATTAGATTTTTTCATTTAAATATTCATTTGATATGTAATTTAATACCAGTATTTTTTAATTATTTTTTTTAAAAAAATATCTTTTTTAATATATATTTATATATATATACATTTATTTATATAAATATTTTTTAAAAATTTTTTAAAATTTTTTTTTTATTTAAAATTTTAAATTTTTTTTTTTTGAAACATTTGGTTTTAAACTTTGAAACAAATTTCAAATCATAGAGTAGCCAATTAAATATCATAAAAAAGATTTTATAGAAACTTTAAATATTAAATGTTTTTAAATATGTAACTTTTGATAATAAATAATAATTAAATAATAAATGATAAATAATATAACAATAAATAATAAATAATATAATAATAAATAATAAATAATAAATAATAAATAATAAATAATTAATAATAAATAATAAATAATAAATAATAAATAATAAATAATAAATAATAAATAATAAATAATAAATAATAAATAATAAATAATAAATAATAAATAATAAATAATAAATAAATAAATAAATAAATAAATTATAAATAAATAAATAATAAATAAATAAATAATGAATAAATAAATAATAAGTAATAAATAATAAATAATAAATAATAAATAATAAATAATAAATAATAAATAATAAATAATAAATAATAAGTAATAAATAATAAATAATAAATGTTAAATATTAAATATTAAAAAAAAAAAATAATTAAATAATAAATAATAAATAATAAATAAAAAATAAAAAAAATTAAAAATATACTTAATAATAAATAAAAATAAAAATAAAAATATTAAAAGTATCATCTATAAATTTTCTACTTTTTTTATATATGTAATTAATTAAAATAAATAATAAATAATAATTATTTTATTATTTTAATTTTTATTTTATTTTATTTATTTTTATTAATTTTTTACTCTTTTATATTATTTCATTATTTATTTTATTTTATTTTATTCAATCTGTACTATATATTCATATTTCAACCACATATTTCATTTTTATTAATTCTATACTCTTTTATATTACTTCACTATTTATTTTTATTTTAGTTTATAAGGTCAAATATTGAAAAATAAAGAATTACATAAAAAAAATTATTTTTCTCATTGATTATTTAATTTTTCTTACCTATCATTTATCATTTATTATTTATTATTATTCATTCATTCATTATTAATTATTAATTATTATTCATTATTCATTATTTATATTTATTATTATTACTTAGTATCAATTGTTGTTTAATAATTTGTGTACAACGTTAAAATAATAATAATAATAATAATAATAATAATAATAATAATAATAATAATAATATAATAATAATAATAATAATAATTAATCAATTAATATTATTGAAAGTACGTTTTTTTAAGTTTTTATTGTTTATCCTTGAATTGTTATTGAATAATAGAAAAAAATAATAGTTTTTTTTTTTTTTTTTTTTTTTTTTTTTTTTTTTTTTTTTTTTTTTTTTCAGTTCATTCTATTTTATTTTATTTTATTTTATTTTAATTATAACTTTTCATTTTATTATCGAAAAAGAAAAAGAAAAAAGAAAGAGCGAAAATAAATAATTAAATAAATAAAATATTATTATAGGATTATAGGATATCAATAAAAAAAAATAATAAAGAGAAAAAATAATAATAATAAAAAAAAATTTTTTTTTTATAATTTATATTTTATTTATAATTTATAATTTATAATTTACAATAATACCATAATTAATAATATTAATAAAAAAAATAAATATATAAATATATAAATAAATATTTTATTTATTTCTTATGAAGTAATGTTTGTCGCTTATTGATAATACTAGCATCTCTACTAGTTGTACGTGGAGCAATATATATATTTTTTATTTTATCATTACTAGGTATTGATTGAAAATTAATAGTTGAATTGGTATCTATAGTTGTTAAATCGGGTTGATGAATATTATTTAAATCAATAATTTTATCATTTGTATTTGAATTAGGATCAATGATAATATCACCTTTTTCTGTTTTAATAATTGTATTTCCATTCAAGATAGTACTATTATTATTATTATTATTATTATTATTATTATTATTATTATTATTATTATTATTATTACTTTTATTATTGTTGTTATTATTGTTGTTATTATTTTTGTTATTATTTTTGTTATTATTATTATTATTATTTTTATTATTGTTGTTATTATTTTTGTTATTATTATTATTATTATTATTATTATTACTGGATTTATTATTATCTTTTGTTAAAGAATCTTTATTTTTTTTATTTTTAGATTTAAAAGATTTATTATTATAAGTATTAATATTAGTATTCGAAGTAGTATTAATATTATTATTATTATTAATATTAACTTTAATGTTATTATTTATATTTACTTTTATAGTATTATTAATATTAACTTTAATATTATTATTCCTGTAATTACTTTTATTATTATTACTATTGCTGTTATTATTGTTATTGTTGTTATTGTTGCTATAATTAGAATTAGAATTAGAATAAGTATTAAGATGAGAGTTAAATTTTTTATTTTTAGATTTATTATTATTTAATATGTAGGCTTTAGCTGCTGCAAAATCAGCAGAACTATTATAGATCTTTTTTTGAAGATGAACACGTGAATTCCTTGAAGAAGAAGAAGAAGAAGAAGAGACTATGCTTACAGGAGAAATAGGTTTTTCAACAGTATCATCCATTTCTAAATATTTCCAATGAATAATATTTAAGATAATATTTTTTTCAAGAGAATCTCGAAAATGAGTATATAAATCTTTAATATTTTCTATGATCCAAGAAGAATACCATATCTTTAATCCTAAAATCCATATCCATACCCATGATATAGGCCCTACTACACAAAATTTTCGTGAATATTTATTAATAAGTTCAGATAAAAAAGTAAAAAGGATATTATTGGTATCTAAGGTATCCATTGTTAAAAAATCACTATTAATACCAAAATTATTCATTCCTTCCAGTTCACATGAGTCAATCATTTCATGTTGTCTTCTTCTATTCTCAGAAGTACTTTTAAACCACTGTAGAAAATCTTTATCACTATTAATTGAACCTGCTAATATATTTTCACAGAAATTAATTAAGGTATATCGCCATGAAAAAATAAAATCGATTAATTTAAAGCCCCAAATATCCCCTGTAAGATAATAGCATAATCCATGGAAAAAGTAAAAACACAAAACGTTTTTCCTCCCTAAAGGTTTATATAATAATATTACAAGTACTATACCATGAGTAAGTAAATCTAACCAAACCCTAAAGAAATCCCAAATATAACTAAAAATAAAGCCCATCATAATAGGTATCATCTGGTATACAGTTGTTGGGTGATAATAAAATGCTATTAAATCTTTTGTCGTTTCATTCAATGATGAAACAAGCCAATCATAAGATTTTATAAATTTTGATAATGATCCTTCCATAAATATTTTCCATGATAATCCATTAATCGTTAATAATGATATAAATAATATATTGGTAATAAGTGTAACTGGAAAAAAAAATAATAAATATAAATATATGTATGTATGTGTATATATATATGTGTGTGTATGTAATAACAGATAACGCGTGTATATTATTTTATTTAAAAAAAAATATATATATATATATATATATATTATTAATTTAAAAAAGATATTAAATTATTAGTATTAAATATAAATATATTATTGTATATATATATATATATATATTGAATAATCATTAAATTTAATAAAAAAAAAATACCTGAATTCATTAAATTGTACATCCAAGTACAATTTTTACAATAATTTTGCCATGTATAAGTTGAAGAATGCAGTATAATATTTGAGCCTTGTTCTTTATTTGAAATTTCATCTGAATTATTAGCTCTTTTATTTTTATTGTAATTATTTATTTTCTGATATCTTTTTTTATATTTATTCATTTTTATATATATATATATATATAATATTAAATAATAATAATAATCTATATGAACAAAGTTATATTGGTATTGATATTGGTATATAATTTTTTAAAATTCTATATTACAAAGTTTTCCTTTAATATATATACATATATATAAACCATTAATTTGTATTAATATATAAGTATTGAATAATTTATTTATATTTAGTATATTTAAAGTGAAAAAAGACGGTATATCTTCATTGATAATTATTATAATACTTTATATATATAGATATAGATATATAAAATTTCAATTTATAAAAAAAAATATAATTATATATATATACAAAATTTCAATTTAAAAAAAAAATAACAAAAAAAATTATATAGTTATATATATTAGATTTTATAATAATTAAACACAATTAATAAAAATTATCTAAAATAATTTTGAATAATTATAGCTAATAATAATTATTGCTTTAACAGTATTTTTTTTTTTTTTTTTTTTGGAATATATCTCAAATTCTTTATGAGTAGTAATGCTTTTATATATATATATATATATATAATTATTATTATTATTATTTGTTGTTATTTTATTTTATTTGTTGTTATTTTATTTTATTTTATTTTATCAATTTATTAAATAAAATAAAAAAAAAAAAAAAAGGTATATTATTTTTTATTAATTTAAAAGAAAAAATCTTTTTCGTCTTTTATTATAATGAGATTATATATATACATTAAATAAAATTGAAATATAGAAAATATTAAAACTTAGTATAAATATGAATACAAATATTTTTCAACAAAATAAAAAAAAAAGTTCTAATAAATAAATTTTACTATTTAAAGATCATAAAAATTAAATATATATATATATATTTTACTTGATATTATGATATTAAATTATTATAAAATATAAAAGTTTTAAAAAAAAATAAATAAATAATAAGATATATGAGCAATATTTCTTATGAAATTACAAACCTCTTATATAAAACCATTTAATTATAATTTAAATCTTTTATATTTTGTTTAAAATTTGTGTTATTATCTTTTATATATATATATATATAATTATCGTTGCTATCATCTATATAAAGATAACTCAATGATAAAAATTTAACTAATAATATTTTACTTTTTTTGAAAAAAAAAAAAAGAATAAAAAAGTAATATAAAAAATATATATATATATATTTAAAAAAAAAAAAACAATGAAAACTAAATATATATATAATAATAATAATAAAACATGAAAAATTAAAAAAAAAATAAATAAATAAATAAAACTATAAAAGAAAATTATTTTCTTTTTTTTTGTAAACTTTTATATTTTTTTTTTCTTCTTTTTTTTTTACATAAAATACAATTTTTATTATATATATATATATATTTTTTTTTTTTTTTTGAATATATATAAATATTTATTATTTATTTTTTATATTATTAATTAATATTATTTGATTATTTATTATTTATTAATTTATTAATTTATTTATTTATTTATTTATTTATTTATTTATTTATTTATTTATTTATTTATTTATTTATTTATTTATTTATTTATTTATTTATTTATTTATTTATTTATTTATTTATTTATTTATTTATTTATTTATTGTTAATTTTATTATTATTAAAAAAAACAATTATTCCTATTTTGTAAATTAAATATATTAAATATATTATGTATTTTATATTATATAATAAAAAAAATTAAAATTATAATTTATTTAAATTCCACAATTCATTAAAAATTTCATCTTCAATAAATAATTAAAAAAAAAAAAAAAAAAACATAAAATTATTTATTTATTTATTTATTTATTTATTTATTCATTCATTCATTCAATTATTATTATTATTATTATTATTATTATTATTATTATTATTATTATTATTATTATTATTATTATTATTATTATTATTATTATTATTATTATTATTATTATTATTATTATTATTATTATTATTATTATTATTATTATTATTATTATTATTATTATTATTATTATTATTATTATTATTATTATTATTATTATTATTATTATTATTATTATTATTATTATTATTATTATTATTATTATTATTATTATTATTATTATTATTATTATTATTATTATTATTATTATTATTATTATTATTATTATTATTATTATTA
>JACVTC010000004.1:1135000-1142500 GCA_016946835.1 Neocallimastix lanati (nom. inval.) | reverse complement strand
CTCCAACGATAGGTATCTTTCATATTTGGAGAAGAGACTTCAGATAAAATATTTGCCATAATATTAATTTTAGTTTCAAACACTTTTTTATATTCATCTTGGAAAGCACTAAGTTGAGAAAGTGAAGCAGCCAATTCATTTAAAAATCGAGCATCCGCATCTAATAAAACTTTTAGTGATTTCATTGTATTTGCTTTAGCTGCTTCATCTGATAAAGGATTATTAGCTTCAGCAGTACAATCAATAACATCATCTACATCATCCTCATCATCATTTTTTTCATTAATATTATCATTGATTTTATTTTTATTAGTAATAACATCATCGGATTTTTCTAATTCTGGTATATTATCCATAACATTATTATTGGTATTAGTATTAGTATTTGTATTTGTATTATTGACTGGAGTACTATCATTATTAGTTGATGATGATGAAGCTAGTTCTGGAGACGCAGATGTAGATGCTATATCCTGTAAAGTAGAATATGGAGAAGGAGATGGAGAAGAAGTAGAAGATGAAACAAGACATTCTGTTGATTCAGGTTCATTAAATATTTTATCATTAGATTTATCTTCATCTTCCTCTATAATTGGTGACTTTTCTTTAGCATATTTTTGCATTTTATCACCATCACTTTTACTTCTCTTTAACTTTAAAGTTCCACTAGGATTACTTACTGAACCATTAACAATAGTATTTCTTCTGACACCAGAAGTTACTGGTTCCACATCTTCATCTGAATTACTACGACGAGCTAAACTTTTTAAAGGAAGCTTTTTATTAAAAATATATTCATTCTTTCCACTATCTGAGAGTTGAAAAGATTTAATTACTCTTTCTTTAGTGACCTTATGTTGTTCTACTGATGCATCATCAGAAAGTTCAATAACTTCCTTAAGTTTTGGATCAATTGTTATTTCTTCTGAATTTAATTCTAAAGCATCCTTTTGTGAAAGTTCTGCAGCATAATTCTTATCAATATATAAAATCAAAGAAGATTTAATTTCACCATCATCCCCATCTTTATTAGAAAGAGAGTATATAACCTTACATTTCTCATTTTCAGGAATTTCATAAACACCAGTACTTTCAAGATTATCTACGATCTTATTAATTGATTTTTTAAATTTTTTATAATTCAATACCTGACCTTTATATTCCTCTGGTAAGGAATTGGCCGTCATTTGTAAAGTTTTGGCAAATTTCATATTGTCTTTTTTTTTTTTTTAATTTAAATAATTTCTTGTTGATTTAATTTTTATGTTTATTTTTAATAATTCCTTGTTAAATTATTTTTTATGTTTATTTTAAATAATTTCTTTTATAATTAATTTTTATTTAAACCTTTCAAATATAATTTACTTTATTAAATTTTTATGATTTCAATATTTAAATTTGTGAAATCTTCAAATATTTTTTTAAGCAACTTTATTCTTAAATGTAATATTACTTTTTAAAAGTTTCACTAAGATCACTTTAAATTTTTTTTTTAATTTTTTTTTTTTGTTTTTGTTTTTGTTTTTTGGTGTTGCTGTTATGTTTTTGATATCTAATATACTTTAAGTAAAAAAAGATTTAAACAAAATAGACCTTTTTTATTATTTTTTGCAATATAAATTAAAATATATTATTTTCAAAATTTAATAATATATATTAGATATATTGTCTTTTTATTAAATTAATATTTTGGAAATTGAAATCTTAATTTTTATTTTAATAATTCTTGTTTTCTGAAATTCAAATGTTTAAAAATACATTAAATTTTATTTCCATAAAAATATATTCCATTTTATTAAGATATTTATAATATAATATAATATATACAAGTAAAAATATAAGAGTTAATTTATCAAATCCAAATATTCATTATTAAATATAAAAAATACATATATTCCGATATAATATACATTTACATTATTAAATAAATTATTAAATATATATATATATGATAAGAATATATATAAGAAAAAAAAATAATAAAATAATAATTTTTAAACAATATATTAAGTTTTAATTTCTAAATATAAATATATTTATTTATTAGATACATATTCTCTCTTCACATTAATAATTATCCTAATAATATTTCTCCATATATCCATATTCTTTTAATATATATTTTACTTTATTTTTTTTTTTTTTTATTTTATTATTTAACTATGTTTCAATTAATAAAACTACTTTTTTATTCATAAATGAAAATATATATAAAGAAAAATATATATATTAAAACAAACATAAAATTGTTTTATATAAAATAACAAAAGATACATATTTTAAAAGTATTCAATAAAATATTATATATAACTAAATTTACCTTTATAATTGAATTAAAAAAATAATTTATCTACTCTAAAAAATAAAATATGTAGTTTTTTTTTTTTTTTTTTTTTTTTGAATTAAGATCTTATTTAAATATAAACTTTTTGTTTTTGAACAAAGATCTTATATACAATTGAGTAAACGATGAACTTTAATTATAATCTTCACTTTTCTAGATTATACTATTATTATTTATATATATTATTATTTTTTAAAGTTTTCAAAATCCTTTTAATTTTTTTCTTTTTTTTTATAAAATATTTAAAGAAATTTTTTCTTTTTTATATTTGGGAATAATTTTTATAATTTTATAATCTTAATATATTATAATATATTTATAATATATATTCATTTCAAATGCAAATTATGATTATATAGAGATAATATTTATTAGAAAAGAAAAAAAATCTTTTTTCATATCAGTAAAAAAAAATTCAAAAATTGGTATATATTTTATAATTAAATATATTATATATATAATTATTATATATATTTATTATATATATTTATTATATTTATTTATATTTATTTATTTTATATTTATTTTAAAATTTTATTTGTATAGAGATAATTCTATTTAGTAATCGTAATCATATATATAATAGTATAAATAATTTTTTATTTTATTTTATTTTATATAAAATTATATATATTTAATTGAATATTAATATTTAATAATACATATTTAAATATATATTTTATATGTATTTATGTTATATATAATAGTGTATATAAATTTATTATAAAAATTTCTTATTTTTGTTTAAATTATAATATATTAAAGTTAGTTATTCTATTTATTGTATTGCATTCTATTTCATTTAATATATAGTAATTAATTAATACTTAATTTATTATTATATATTATTTTATTATAATATATATTAAAAGTACTCCAAAATAAATCTAAATATAAATTTCCATCCAACTCAAAATATATTTAAATTAATTGTTCATATATAAACAATTATTATCAATTAAGCTTTTCATTTTTTTAATAGATTTAAAAATATTTTTCAATATATTGCATTGTATATAATTAAAATATAAAATTATACTTTTATTTTACTTGATAATATATGGCACTATTTAATAAAATTAAATTTTTTTAATTTATTTTTTTTTTTTAATTTTTTTTTTTTTTATTTTTAAAATTGAAAATTAGCCAAATATTTTAGCACAACTTCATTTAAACGAACTTCAAAAGAGTTTGTTTATAAAAAAAAATAATAAATAAAAAAATAAAAAATAAAAAAAAAATTAATAATTAAAAATTTTAATATAAATATTATAGAATAAAATAAAATAAAATATAAAATATATAAAATATAAAATATAAAATATAAAATATAAAATATATAAAATATAAAATATAAAATATAAAATATATAAAATATAAAATATAAAATATAAAATAATAAAATATAAAATATAAAATATAAAATATATAAAATAAATTAGATATAAAATATAAAATATAAAATATTAAATATATAAAATATAATATAAAATATAAAATATAAAATATAAAATATAAAATAATAAAATATAAAATATAAAATATATAAAATAAATTAGATATAAAATATAAAATATAAAATATAAAATATTAAATATATAAAATATAAAATATAAAATATATAAAATATAAAATATAAAATATAAAATATAAAATATAAAATATTAAATATATAAAATATAAAATATATAAAATATAAAATATAAAATATAAAATATAAAATAATAAAATATAAAATATAAAATATAAAATATATAAAATAAATTAGATATAAAATATAAAATATAAAATATAAAATATAAAATATTAAGTATATAAAATATAAAATATAAAATATATAAAATATAAAATATAAAATATAAAATATAAAATATAAAATATTAAATATAAAATATTAAATATATAAAACATAAAATATAAAATATAAAATATAAAATATAAAATATAAAATATTAAATATTAAATATAAAATATAAAATATAAAATATAAAGTATAAAATATAAAATATAAAGTATAAAATATAAAATATAAAATATAAAATATAAAATATAAAATATAAAATATAAAATATAAAATATAAAATATATAAAATATAAAATATAAAATATAAAATATATAAAATATAAAATATAAAATATAAAACATAAAATATATAAAATATAGAAATAAAAAATATATAAAAATATATAAAAATAGAAATATTTAATTTTTTTTAATTATGATTAAATATATTATATAAATAATTATATAATAAATTAATAATAATAAGAGAGTATAAATAAATATTAATATGTTTAAAAGTGTTTTATCTCTTTTTTATATAACTATTAATAATGATTAATATCAAATAATGAAAAAAATAAAAAAAAAAAAATTTTTTATAACAAAGCATAATTTTATAGTATTATACTATGAAATAATTTTTTTTTATTAGATTTTAGATATTATTTACATTTTATGATACATTATTTTTTTTAATAGCTTAAAAAGGAAAAAATAAAAATAAAAAATAAAAAATAATAATATAATTATAAAATAATAAAATAATAATATTAACTTTTTGAAAATAAATATTAAAATATATATTTATTAATCAGAATGTTAAAAAAATTATTTATAGTAGTTAATTGTTAGGTATAGCAATATAGTAATAATTAATAATGGTTGCTTAAGATCACATTAATTATATAAGAGATCTACGCATAATTATTCCATTGAATTTTCTATATTAATAATGACTGATTATTTATTTTATTTGTTTATTTTTATATTAATAAAAAAAAAATAAAAAACTACATATGATATATATTTTATACTATGGCTAAAAAAAATAAATTAATAATATATTAATACTCTTGAACTATTAATAATCGATTAATTAATATATGTATATATATAAATATAAAAAAATTTAAAAAGGCATAATTATAAATTAAAATATTATTATTAATGAATGGTTTAGATGTTCCTAAATTTATTTATTTACTTATTTATTTATTTAATATTTATTTATTTATTTATCAAATTATTATTTATTTATTATTTAGTCCAACTTGTTATTAATTTATTACATAATTTTCATCTTTACTAATTTTTAGTAATTTTTAATAATAAACTTATATATTTATTATTTATTACTATTTATTATTATAAGCTTATTTATATATTTATATATTTATTATTTATTATTAATTATCTATTTATTAATTATTTAATTACTTATTCATTTATGAAATATTAGACTATAAATAAGAAAATATAAATATAATTAAATATGGATTATTAATTATTTAATTAACAAATACTAAATAACTAATTGATTATTAAATAAAAAAAAGCATGATTAAATAATAATGTTTATTTAAACATTAAAGACATAATTAAATATTAAAACCACTTAAAACCACTTTTTAATATTAAAATAAATAAAAATAAAAATAAAGATAAAAATAAAAAATCATATTTATATATAATTAGAATTTAACGAATAGAATCATTAATTAAATTCAAACTTTATTAAATAATAAATAAATTGTTTAAAATTATTTAAATAAAAATAAAATGAAATTGAAATTATTAAACTAAAAAAAAAAAAATAAAAAACATTATTATTATTAATTATTATTTATTATTTTATTATTCTATTATTTTATTATTTATTATATCTATTATTTTATTATATCTATTATTTTATTATTCATTAGTATTAATTATTATTATTACTATTTTTTTATCATACAATAATTAAAAGATTAAATTTTGAACTTTTTTTATTATATTAGTATAGTATATTCATAATATTTATTATAATTTTTTACCATTAAATACATAATATATATTTTCCCTCTGAACCGTTATAAAGAAATAAAATATTTTTCCATATAATATATAAAAAAATCTGAATTAAACCATATTTTATGTGGATTAAGATAATTATTATACAATAAATAATATTTTTAAACTTTACTTTTTCTAATTGAATTTAAATATAAATAATAATAATAATAATAATTTAATTATAATAATGATTAAAATTTAATTCTTTTTTTTTTTTTTTGGATATAATTTTTAATTCCATGTTAATTTATATTATTAATATATAATATTAAATTATGCCAATAAAAAAAAAATAAAAAATAAAAAAAAAAAAATACGCTTAACCAGAAAATATCTATAGTATTTTTAAATTAATATTTCATTGTTTTAAAAAAAATTTATATTATCATATTTATTATTATTAATTGTAAAATTTAAATATTATTATCAATTTAAAATTCTAACAGATTTTATTTATCATTAATTGAGAATACAATTGTACGAAAGAACAATTTTTATAATATAATAAATAAAAATAATTGTAAGTACATTTTTATATTATTATTATTATTATATTATTATTAATAATAATTATAATATTATTATTAATTATAATTATTATATATTACTAATAAATTATAATTATTAATAGATATAAATAATTTTTTATATTACTATTATTATTATCATTACTATTATTTTTATTTATTATCATTTATGTACTGTACATTATACATTATATATTATTTATTTTATTATTAAATACTTTTTTTATTTATTATTTATTATTTATCATTTATTATTTATTATTTATTATTTATTATTTATTATTTATTATTTATTATATATATTTATTATTTATTTATTATTTATTATTTATTATTTATTATTTATTATTTATTATTTATTATTTATTATTTATTATTTATTATTTATTATTTATTATTTATTATTTATTATTTATTATTTATTATTTATTATTTATTATTTATTATTTATTATTTATTATTTATTATTTATTATTTATTATTTATTATTTATTATTTATTATTTATTATTTATTATTTATTATTTATTATTTATTATTTATTATTTATTATTATTTATTATTTTATTTATTATTTGTTATTATTTATTATTTATTATTTAATAATAATATTAATATTAATAGTTTATTATAAATTTAATTTTTTTATTTATTAGTAGAATCTTTTTTTTTTATTATTATTTAAAGGACAACCAATAAATAAATTATTTATAACCATTATATTTATTATAATCATCAAATATATTTTTTAATTATTAAATATGAATATGATAAAAAAAATTTTTTTTTTAA
>JACVTC010000004.1:1022500-1127500 GCA_016946835.1 Neocallimastix lanati (nom. inval.) | reverse complement strand
AGAATTTTTGCTATTTTGAGGAACACGTTTGTAAGAACCATCTATAGATGATGTATCCATATTATTTGAACCACTCTCATAATCATCTCCATGACCATCATAATATTTCTGAGGATCATTATCTGTTAAAATATTTTCTTGACTATTATAATCATTATTTGGTATCATTTGCTCTTTCGGTATCATATTATCATTCGTATTGGTATATGGCAAATTTTGATTAGTATTTTTATTTAAATTATTATTATTATTATTATTATTATTATTATTATTAGTATTATTAGTATTAGTATTAGTATTAGTATTATTATTATTATTATTATTATTATTATTATTATTATATGAATAATAGTCATCATTTTTTGGTTTGTTTCCTTTATTTTTTTTAGATTTTATACGTTTTCTATTATTTTCCCTTTTTCTTTTTGGTAAAATTCTCTCAGATGGTTCATAATTTTGATTATCATCATCATAATAATCTGGACTATTAATAATAGAATCTGATAACATTTGATGAATATTTGGATTAGTAGTTGATGGATTATTTAGAAGATCATCATAATTGCCACTATCGTTGTTATGATCATTATATACATTATTTCTCAATATCATTCTATTCATAATATTTGAACTAACATTATTATAATAATCTGAATTACTATTATATTTAGGCCGCACTGTTTTAAAATTCGATATAGACTCCATATTTTGATTATCCATTTTATTAACTGAATCTGGTGACTCTTCAAAATTATTATAATTATTATTATTATTATTATTATATGTTATTTAAAATATATATATATTATATATACAATATTTTTAGAAAATCAAATTTATTATTAAATAATATATAAAGTAATCTAAAACATGCATAAAACAAAAACAAAAACAAAAAAAAAAAAAAAAAAAAAAAAAAAAAAAAATATATATATATATATATATATATATATAAATACATACTATTACTAATATTAAAATCTAATTCTTCACTAACAGATGGTTCCTCAAAATCTTTAGTTTGAGAAAGCAATACTTGACATGTTTCAAAATTACCATGATAGGAAGCATATGTAAAAGCATTCCAACCATGATTATCTAGTATCTTAGTATCAGCATTCCATTTTAATAATATTAGCACACAATTATAAGATTTTTTTCCTTCCTTTGCTCCATACATTAATGCTGTTTTATCCTCATTATCTTGACTATTAATATATTCTAATGTTTTTGAAAGCCCAAATTTTTCTTTATATAATGCCAACATTTCATCACAAACTTTATCAAATCCATAATAAACTACATTAAATAATGCTGTGCATCCACACTTTTTTTAAACACACAAACAAAAAAAAAAAAAAAAAAAAAAAAAAAAAAAAAAAAAAATTAATTATAATATTATTATATTAATTAATTAGTAAATAATAATTATTATATTTATTATAATTATATATTTTAATATAAATTATGATAATAATAATAATAATAATAATAAAGATAATACGTACATTATTTTTTATAAATGGATTACACCCTCTCTCTATTAAAGTTTCTATAATTTTCATATCACCTAATGAACTATATATACATTAATTAATTATGATAATTATTAAATATTTAAAGTTATATTTATATATATATATATATTATTTTTATATAATACCAAGCAATATGTAAAGCGGTATCACCATTATTATCTTTTATTTATAAAATAATATTTATATATACATTTATACAATCAATAATGAATAATTTTAAACTGTTAATATCAAATTAAATAATATATATCAATATGTTATATTAAATGTGTCAAATATATTAAAAAAAAAAAAAAAAAAATAAAATAAAAATATAATATTTACCTCTTGCATCTAAATCAATATTCGCTAATTGTAAAAAATAATCTATCATCTCATAGTTATCTTTTGTTATACTTAGCATTAAACCTGTTCTCCCCCCATGTAATGAATGTTCTGTCTCATTCACTATTCCATAATTTTCAACAAAATACTGAACTTTTTCAAAATTACCCTGTAAAATAGCATTTTGTAATTTCTTCAGTATACTTTTAAAAGACTTATTTCTTCTTAAAAATGATGTAGGAGAAGGTATTTTCCCTATAGGATGATAATATTCTCTATTATCATTATTATTATTATTATTATTATTATTATTATTTGTATTTCTATAATTTTGTTTTAAATGTTGCTCGAATGATTGGCTTTGTTGATTATATTCATAGACATTTCCATTTAACATTTCTTTTTTCTTTTTTTTTTTTTTTTTTTTGAAATTAACAATAATGTAAATGTTTATTAAATTTACAAATATTTTTTTTTCAAATATATTGAATGTTATTTTGTATGAAAAAAAAAATAAACAAATATAAAATCAATTTAAAATACATGTAATTAATATTTATATATAATACAGAAATTGTAACATTTTATATTATTTATATTTAAGTCTCTTAATTTTTTTTATTTACAAAATTAAATTATTTAACTTTTTTATTATTTTCTTAATTTTGATTTTATTTTCTCTTTTTTCTGTAATTTTATTTAATTTTTATATAAAAATAAAACCAAAATATAAAATAGAAATAGAAATAAAAAATAAAAGAATTCCTTCTAAAAGTTTTTCATTTAAAAATAAAAAAAAAAAAAAAAAAAAAAAAAAAAAAAAAAAAATTAAAATTAAAATAATGTGATAATTAATATAAAATTTTAAAATTAATTAAAGATATATTTTTTGATTTAATATTTTATCCATTTTTATAATATATATATATATTTATATATATATAAATATATTTATATATATTTACATATATAAATATGAAAAATAAAAATATGCATAAATATTCAATTAAGAAAAAAAAATTTTTTAATATTTAAAACAATTTATAAAAAAGTTTAATATATAATATAAAAATACTAAGCAATTATAAAATTTTTAATTAAATTTTTTTTTAAAAAATGAAGAAATTAAATGAAAATTAAAAAAAATAAAAATAAAAAAAAATAAAATAAAATAAAAAAAAATAAAATAAAATAAAATAAAATGAAATAATAATTTTAACAAGAAAGTAAAATAATAATAATTTCTATTATATATAAATAAAATTAATGATTTTAATTAATTAATAAAAAGTTTTATCAATTTTTTTTCTTATATATTATATTTTTCATTACTTATTTTAAATTAAATTTTCAAGTTTATATAAATTGATTAAAATGAATAACTATTATTTTTAATTAAAAAAAATAATAGTTATTCATTTTAATCAATTTATATAAAAAAAGTCAATTTCATTATTTAATAATACATTATTAATAATACATAATTAATTTAGCAATATAAATATATAGATGTATCATGGATAATATTAAATACTTATATATGAATAATAGTTTACATAGTTTTTAAAGGAAAAGGCTAAGTAAGTCTTATTAATAATAAAAATATCTTCTAGAAAAATTTTAATATAAATTATAAATCTTAATCTTTTTTTTTTTTTTTTAACCCCCACTTTTCTTTGGCTTTATAAATTTTATATAATAATATTTAAATATTTACGAGTAAAAAAAAAAAAGTTTATTTCAAAAGATATTATTATAAATTATTAATGAGAAAAGTTACTTTTATATCATAGGTTTAACTTTTTTAACCTTATCAAAATCTTTTTAATCTTATTTTCTTAATAGTATAAATACTAATTTTTTTTTATATATTTGTTTTTAATTATTTGCAATATTTAAATGAATACAAATATGAAAAAATTTAAATTAATAATTCTTTTAAAATTAATTTAAATATTATTATAACTTTAATATATTTCATAAAATTTATTTATTTATTTATTCGCTCATTTATTCACTCATTTATTCACCCATTTAGAAGTTAAATGTTATATATAATACTCAATATTGAATTTCTAATACTTTTAACTACAAATTATACTCAAAATTATATTAATAAATGAAATGAAATTCTAATCAATTAATAATTTATCCATATAATTAAAGCTAAGAATATGTAAACTGATTCCAAGAATTAAAATTAACACATATACATTTATTTTTCCTTCATATAAAATAAAATAAAATAGTAATAAAATTAAAAAATAATTTTAAAATAAATTTAAGTAAAAAAAAAATTAAAATTAAAAAATTAAAATTTAAATTATTTTAACCATCACTATCCAAAAAAAAAAAAAAACTTTAATAATAATAAACTGGGTTTATTTATTTTAATATAATAACATGTAAATGGTCATATCAAAGGTCTCTGGATCGACCCCCACAAGTATCAAATCTTCACGATTTTTCCCTCTGGGTTTTGCATGAAAGGTTAGGGGTTAAACGAAACTCAGGTAGGTATGTTTTCTATATTTCTAACACTATAAGGATCCCATTGCGTAAGCCTTGTCTGAGAGGATTTACTGTGTCCAGCTCCTCTGGGATGGCAAGGACGTCACCTATAGTTGGCTCTGCTTTCCCTCGAGGATCGTGTAGGGTGCTTCTATATGGAGTTTCTTTGCTTATGGGGAGTTGAGAGCGCCGACGCCGTACTGGTATAGCAGTTAATCATACACCCATATTACTATATGGGGAAGACCAAAGTCTTCAGTCTATAAAAAAAAAAAAAAAAAAAAAAAAAAAAAAAAAAAAAAAAAAACATGTAAATGGTTAACAAGAAGAGAGAAGTAGATGGTACATTCATGATATTTATTACATATATACAAGTTACACAAAATATTTAATATGATTTTTGACATAAATTTATACAACATAAAATAAATGTATCAAGTAATTTAAATATACACTAAATTACATAATAAATATAGAAAATATAAATTAAGTACTTTTCAAAAAAAAAAATTTTTTTTTTTTCTATTTCTACCTCCTCCTATTATATTTGCTTTCATTATTTTTTTTTTTTTTAAATTTTTATTTTTTATTATTATTTTTTATTATTATATTTTTTTTTTCTTTATTTTTTTTTTTTTAATTATTAAAAAAATTTTTTAACATTATATAAAATTCTATTTTATAATTTTTTTTTTTAACATTTATATTAAAATTTATAACTACTGAATAATTTCAAATAAATTTTTACTACATTTTTTTTTTTATTTATTTAATTTTATTTTATTTTATTTTATTTTGTCTTGTTTTTGTTTGTTTGTTTGTTTGTTTTTTGTTAATTTATATGTTTTATATTATATTACTACATGCATAAAAATATATAAATTTTTATTAATTAAATTTATTTATTATTTAATTCTTTACGACGAATCAATTCATTTTGTCTACGAACAAGGTATACTAATTTATCCATAACTAATTCTAACGCATCTTTACGTTGTTGTAATTCAATATGACGACGAATAGTTGGGTTTTCACATGCAAATTTATTTATTTCTTCTCTAGTTAAATCATAGTATAATTTATTATCAACTTCTCTTGGGAATTGGAACATAAATTCATTTAAAAGTTCAATTTGAATGAACATAACAGCTGAATTTGCTAATTTTTGTGAAATAACACTTAAGAAAGCTTCTGGACAACATGATTTTCCACTAGTTGTTGTGCATTGACGACTTCTAAGAGCAGCTGCTCTTCCTTTTAAAACAGCAATTTCTTTTCTTAATTTCATTGCCTCTTTAGCTTTTTCAATTAAAATTGGATTATACTGACGTGGCTTAGTTACTTCTTTCTTAAGAACATTAATTTCTTCTTCTTCATCCATTGGAGAAGATAACTGTTCCGGAACATGTGATTCTTCCTTTGGTTTAATTTCTTCTTTTTTCGGAGCTGGAGTAGAAGTTGAAGTTGAAGTTGCTTGATTTAAATTATTCATTTTTCTTTGATTTTGATGATGAATATATTTAACAACAGTACGAAGTTTACGTCTTCCAACTTGAGATCTAATATCTTGTAATTTCTTTTGTGATTCTTGAATATGTCTATCAACTAAACTAATAGCTCTTTCCTTTCCACGTTCCCATTCGAGATCACTACATTCAACTTCAAACTTTAAAGGCTTAATAGTATTTTCAACTTGATCAACAGTAGTATGGAACTTCTTTTTTAAAAGCTTTGAACTAAAGTCAATAATCTTATTACAAGTGCTTTCATGATAAGTAAATGGTTCCTTTGACGCAATTTCTCTAAGTTCATCCAAAACAATATCAACAACTAATTGAGTGGTAGCTCTACCGACACCACTCTTAGTTAAAGCAGCTGAACTCATATCAACCTTAGATTTCCATACCAAATCCTTTAAACACAATGATGGGAATGCAACGACCTTTGGATCTTCATAATATAAATCTTTACAAATATCCATGATTCTTTCTTCAAGCATATTTTCAATTTCTTCACGAACTTCAGCCTTTCCAAATTTACTTGAGAATTCCTTAAATTGATGTTTTAATGTATCCATAATATCAGCTGTATATGATTCAGCAGTTATATGTCTATCATTATATTGAACCTTATATTGATATCTAACTTCTTCTAATTCAGTTTGAACAGCATCAACAATACCATATAAGTTTTGACCCATGTTTTCTTCAAGGATAGTAGTTAAACGTTTCTTTAATGCAGATAAACCAACTTGAACATCTGGTTGATGGAAAATTGGATTATTTCTAAAGTATTGATCAGACTTTTGAGTTAAAGATAATTGTCTAGAAAAACCTGATTTACCTGGAGGTTTACATACCATACCAACATATCCGAGTTCTAATGGGTAATCATTATTAATTAAAAGATCAACACCCTTTTCTGGTTCAACAAGATCCATTTTAGTAATTACACCAATAGTACGTCGACCGTAAGGATCCACTTTACGACTGTGAGTTAAAGCTTCAGAATTAGCTAAATCCACATCAGCAGATGAAATAGCTCTATTATATATAATTTTTATATACAATTATATATATTCATATATGTCCATATATATGAATATTATATAATTAATATTTATTTGCAACAATATAAATCATATTTATATATTATATATTAAGCTTATTATGAAAATATATTTTATAATTTTATTTTATATTTACAAAATAATATTTGGTTCAACAATATATTTATCACAAAGTTCAACAATTTTTCTCTTTAAAATTGGTGGTTGTTTACGATTAATAACTTGAATATAACCAGGTAAATCAATTAAAGTCAAATCTGGAACATTTGGAGAATAAATTCTTAATTCAATTGGATCAGTAGAAATACACTCACTTTCAGAAACAGACTACACAAATAATAAATATATATATATCAATATAAGATAATATAAATTATTTTATTATTAATAATAATAATAATATTATCATTTTACTATTATATATTATATATATAATAGTAAAATGAAATATATTATAAATAGATTATAAATTTACCATATTTAACTCAGAAAGAGTTCTTTGAATTTGAGTAAAATCAGTCATATTTTTCATACCAATTTCAGGAAATTCACCATATTCTTCTTCAGCATTTGGTGTATGAACTAAAGTTAATTCAATAGGTCTTAAATAATAGTTATTTTAATAATTTATTAATACTAAAATATAAAAACTGTAAATAAAAAATTATTATAATTGATAGAAATAATAAATACCTTCTTGTAACCATATTATTACCCCTTTATAGATTATTAAAATAAAAAAAAAAAAAAACATAAAAAATAAAAAAAATAAAAAAAAATGAAAATAAAAATAAAAATAAAAATATAATATAATATAATATAATATAATAAAAATAGATTATAATTTAATTCAAATAAAAAATTATTAAAACAATATTATTAAATATAATTAAATTTACAAAAAAATTAAATTTAAAATTAATTTAAAATTTACTTTGGAAGAAATTCATGACCAACAATAGCTTCTAAAACTGAACTTTTACCAGAAGATTGAGAACCAATAACAACAATACTTGGTAATTGTAAAGCACTACAATTTTGATTAACTGTTTTTAAGATATTTCTAACTTCAATTAATTGTTTTGTTAACATCATAAAGTCATCTTGATTTGAATTTAATGCCGAGGAGCTACCTTTTCCATTTTTACCATATGGAAAAGCACTTGATGACACTTCACCATTATTTTCTAAATCCATACCACTATCTGACATATCAAGAGTACTTTTATAATGATACTGAAATGAAATAAAAGATTGAGAAACTGTTGTAGAATGAATATAACCATTAAATCTCTTTTTAGTTTGCATCCATCTAGAAATTATAGTACCTCTTAAAAACCCTTTTTTACCAACATTTTCTGCAGGAACTTTTTTTGTTGATAATGATTCAAAATTTGTTTGATTAAATGATTGATATTGAAATAATGGTTGACTATTGTACCTTCTTTTTGTAAAAGGATTACAATATAATGGTGCTGACATTGAATACATTTTTATAAACACCTAAAAAATTAATATAACTTTATATAAAATAAAAAAACTAATTATTTTAAAATTAATTAAAACAAATATTATAAATTTTAATTTTAGTAGGTTAATTTATTTATTTATTTACCTTTTTATTATTCTAAAAGAAATATAATAAATTCTAGTTTTTTTTTTTTTTTTATTACTACTCTTATTTATTATATCATAAAAATAATTCTTTATTTATTTTTTTAAAAAAAAATATATTAAAAATAATAATAAATAATTTTACTTTTTTATTTAATCAGAATTAATTTTTATATAAAAATTACTTCACAATTTCAAATATAAAAAAAATAAAAATAAAAATAATTTCAATAAAATGTTATTCTTTTTATTTCTTCTATCTTTTATTATTATTTATTTTTTAATCCATTGAAATTATCACTATATATTTCTATTTATTATTTATTATTATTATTATTATTATTATTAATTATATCAATATTAAGAATTTTGTTGTTTATTTTCTTAATTGTATAAATAATAATTAATTATAATAAAAAATAATAATAAAATGATTTTTTAATTAAAATTTTATTTATTTGTCGAAAAAAAAAAAAAAAAAAAAAAAAAAAAAAAAAAAAAAAAAAAAAAAAAATTATTAAAATATATATTTAATAATTATTTTACATAATAACTATAAAAAATAAAATATTATATCGAAATACGATTATTTATTAATATATAGTAATATATAATTATTTATATATATTGTAATATGTTTGTTACATAAATATAAAATTTCCATTTTTTATCAATAAAAAACTTAAATTATTAATAATCATTAATGTATAAATAGTTACATAAAAAAAAAAATAAAAATTTAACGGTTACTAGACTATCAAACTTTTCTTTTTTCAGATTAATAAAAAAAAAAAAAAAAAAAGTTAAGCATCAATAAAAAGAACTAAAATAAATTTACTTATTTTCTTGTTCATAATTTTATATTTTATGCGATGCTAAAAAATATACTATTGAAATTTTAAAATATTTAGCTCATTTAATAATATATTAATTATTTGAAAGTTTCAAAATAGTAGTAATTAAATAAAATATATTTAATGTTTATAATAATAATCATAATTACATAAAAAATTTAGTAATAATATATTTAACATGATTAATAGTTAATAGTAATCATAATAAAAAATTAAATTAATAATAATTTACATATAGTTTTTGTATTTTTTTAATATATATGTGTTTTAGATGTTAAAATTTTTTTTATATAAATATTCTTCTAATCCTTTATATATTGTAAAATTATAAAGATATGTGGGTTAGATGATAATAAAATTTATAATTCAATAAACAATAAATAATAAGTTTAATTATTATTATATTATAAGAATGATATGATTATTTACAAAATTTAACTCCATTACCATGATTTATTAAATATTTTTTTTAGAAATAAAACAATATTTTTGAGAGAAAATAATTATTATATTAAATTCGTATATATATTATATTTTCTATGCTTTAAATAATTAAATTTAGTATTTAAATGATTTTATGATATTTTTTTTGTTTATTTTAGGTAAAATTTTCAACATTATAAATTTTATTATTTTTTTTTATTCATTATACTTTATACTATAACTTTATACTATATCTATATCTATATATATATATAAATTTTTTTAATGTAAAAAAATAACTTTTTGTGAAACATTTTTTAGTAACAAAAAAAATAATTAATATAGTTTTTTTTTGTAAAAAAAAAAAATTGTGTTTCCAAAACATAAATTAATAATTATTCTTATTTCTAATTTTCAATAATAATAATAATATAATTATAATAAATAATTATAGTAATAGTAAAATTTAATCAATAGTAAAGATATTAATAAAAATATTATAATATATACTTAAATTATTATATATATATAATACAAAATATTTTTTTAAAAATTGCTCAAAAAATTCAATTACTATAATTATTATAAGTTTATTACTCATATTATTTAATTTAATAATAGTTTATGATATAATAATATAATAATTAAAAAAAAAAATGATATAAATAATTTTCATTTGTTTTCTTATTATGTTGTTATGTATGAACGGAATTATTACATAATTACTGTTAAAAATATTTAAAATTAATAATTTTAACATATTTATCATATTAAAAAATAAATAATTTTTTTTTCTTGTATTATAAAAGATCATACAAAAATGGTTTATTTATTATTATTATTTTTTTTTTCTAATATTTTTTTTTTATTATTACAATATATTAATATAAATTATTATTACATATCAATATTTCTATTGAATTTCCAAAAATTTTTTATTTATTATATATTTTCAAAAATAATTATATTATATATATATATATATATATTTTATTGAATTTTTTATTGATATATTTTTATTTATTTTGTTTAATTTCCTTTTTGTTATTATATTATTATTATTATTATTATTATTATTATTTTTTATTTAAATTAAGTTGATCAATTTTTAATTAAATCTTCATATTTTAAATATGTTGTTCAAATTTTTTTGTATTATTACTTACTATTATTATTGTAGATAATCATTTATGAATAAAGATAAATAAAGGCAATTAGTTTCTTTATTTCTTTATTTCTTTATTTTTTTTTTTTTCTTAAATTTAGTATTGTTTATACAACAACGATATAAATATATACTAAGTTGTATTATATTTCATTATATTATATTTTATATTATTTATAATACTAATAGATATTTTAGAAAATAAAAAATATATATATATATTATTTTTTATGTTGATTTTTAATTATAAAATTAATAATAATAATAATAATATTATTATTATTACTATTTTATTACTATTTTATTACTATTTTATTTTTTTTATTTTTTATTTTTTATTTTTTTATTTTTATTTTTTTATTTTTTTATTTTTTTTCTAATCTAATATATATTGATATGTTAATTTTTTTTTAAAAAATAATATTAATATATAAAGATATTAATTATAATTATTATTTGTAATAATGTATTTTATAAAAGTATTACAATTTATATTTTCTAAATTTATAAAATTAGAAATAATTTCATTATCTGATTCAACTAAAACTTCAACTGTTGATATTAATGAATTACAATTGAATTGAACATTAATATTACCATATGGGCATTGTTCACCAGTTTCAAACTTAGCCATAAGTTTACGGGTTATAGTAAATTCCGATGATTTTAATGATTCATTACTACTATCTAATTCTTTATTATTTTCATCTAATTGTATATTTTCATTAGAATTACCTTTAACACTTGGATTTGATGTTGCAGTGAATTTTAATATATTATCATCTTTCCATATAAGACGTTTTTTATCATTATTCCATATACCATGTGGCTTTAATTGTATACCTCTAATGTCACCATATAATGATATGAAAAATCTAATTTCTGATGCTATTAATAATTTACTTTGTGATGAGTTTAATTGATAAGCTAATAATAAGGATAAATTAGTTGGTTCACTTTTCCATATTGGGTTTACATAGAGTGGTAGATATTTAGATTTTTGCTCATCATCAATATTAATTTGATATTTTAAAATAGCTACAGATGTATTAAGATTTTGTGAAGCAAATGAAAGCAGTGCTGTTAAATTACAAGTAAATTCATTATCTTTGTCAGTTTCTTGTTTTGTTACATAGTTTGGATTTGGAACAGCCTGTTTAATTAATTCATAATTTGAAATTTTTAATTTAAAGTAATATTGATTTTGTAAAAGTTCTTGTGGAATAGTAGAAAATGATATATAAATATCACCAAAGATAGCTAATTTTGAAATAACATCTTTTACAATTAATGTATTCATTTTTTCTTTTACAGATAATCTCATACCACTTTTTCTTGTTAATAAAGTTGGATCTGATACTTTTGCAAAACTTGTTTTTCTCCATTCAAGACTTGGACTCTCAATACCACCAAAATATGAATATCTAAATTTATCTTCATCTGTTGAAGTTGAAGAAGCAATTGTACGCCTATTATTATTATTATTATTATTATTATTATTATTATTATTATTATTATTATTATTATTATTATTATTATTATTATTATTATTATTATTATTATTATTATTATTATTATTATTATTATTATTATTATTATTATTATTATTATTATTATTATTATTATTTATTTATTTATTTATTTATTTATTTATTTATTCATTCATTCATCTATTTTTATTTTTTTTTAAAAAGGTTAATTTTGAATATATTTTATTATATGCATATTCAATTTAATATGTAGTTGTATATTTTATGCATTTTACCTTCTTCGTGCAATAGAACTTCTACTAAGGGGGGTATTATCTTGTGATAATGAAGGTAATCTATTTGCAATTTTTGTAATAGCTTCTTTGGTTTCAGCATCATTATTTTCTTCTTTAATGATTTCATTCTTGATTTCAATTTTTAATTTTCTATTACTAAAAGAAATATTTTAAAAGAATATAAATTATTATTATTTTTTAATTAAACCAATATTCTTTAAATTCTTTATATTATTTAATTATTTTCAATATTTACGTAGATTCGTTTTCTAATTGTGCAAATTCATCATTTTCTTCATCACTGTTATCACTATTCATTTCATCAGGTTCTTTAGTAATTGCCCAAGGTTGGGTTACTACTGGTGGAATAGAATAACCTTCTTCATCAACTTCAGGTGGTGGTGCTGTTGTTGTATTTTCGAAAGTAGAAGAAATAGGTGAATTTGGCTTATGAAATGAACTCGATTTTGATGCAATACTATTCGGAACACTTTCAGTTCGATCTCTTGAATTTTCTTTTATTTCAATATTAGTTGAACTTTTTAAAAAAAAAATTTAATATAAATTAATAACTAATATAAGTATGTTCATAGAATATGAAAGGAGATTAATTATATATTAAATATTATATTATTAATTTTTACTTATTAGTATGAAAACTCATATTATCGGGAACACTATTTTCTAATTATAAAATATTAAATTTTCATATTTATTAATATTTTAATCTTTTATAGTTATTATTTTTTAATTTTTTTTTTTTTTTTTTTTTTTTTTTTTTTTTTTTTTTTTTTTTTTTTTTTTGAATATATTTATTGTAAAGTAAATAAATAATTACTATTTTGAGCAATTTTTGAAAGTTCTTGACAATATTGATTAATTTCATAATCAATATCAAGATCTTGAATTCTAGCTTCAAAATTTTCATTTATCTATTAATATATATATATATATATGATTATATATAAAATTGATAATAATAATTATAGGAAAATATGAAACTGTAAATAGGTCATTATATTAATAACGATAAAATTATTATGATATTAATTACATTGTTAAAACATTTATATATTTCTTTTTCATTATTATTTATTAATTGGAATGTATCTTTCATGTTAGTTAGACGATATTCATCTGATTTTTCAATATCCTTTAAATAAATAAATAAATAAATAAATAAATAAATAAATAAATAAATAAATAAATAAATAAATAAACAAATAAACAAATAAATAAATAAATAAATAAATAAATAAAAAAGTTTTTTTTATAATAATAATATAACTTACATCAAAAAATGGATTAACTTCAATATTGTATTGATTTTTTAAGTCTTGATATGACTGAAGTGCATCATTAAGTTTCTTTTCTAAATAATATTATATAATTTATTATTTTGTTGATTTAATATTTATCAATTTTTATTATTACATTTTAATTTTTACCATAATGTGAATTATTCTTCTTTTTCAATTTATCTTCATACTAAATACCATTTGTCATAAATTAAAATAATGTAATTAAAATTTTATCCATGAAAAAAATATTTAAAGACACATAAATTATTAATACTTTATTAAATATCAATATATATAAATATGTTAAATATTTGTATTAATACATTACCTTTTTAATTTTTATTGTTTTTTCATTTAATGTTTTAAGTTGTTTTCTAAAAGCAATTTCAGTCTTTTTATTTTATTTTATTTTTTATTTTTTTTTTTTTTTTTAATTTATAATAAAGCAAATAACAATATAAGAAATATGAGACTGAAAATAATAATTATACTTGAATAATTTTAAGAGATTATATATATTATTACATTTCTTATTTTCATAAGATCTTGATTTGTAAGTCTAGCCCTCATTTTATTTTCTGCTTGTCTTAAAGATTCAGCAAAACTTTTATGTATTTCAGATAATTTAATTGTTACATTTATATATTCTTTATATACATTTCCAAAACCACTATTAATATATATATATATATATATTTATAATAATAAATTAATTTTTTTTATTATTAATTTTAATAAAGTAATTGTTTTTATGCTATTTATTGTTATTGTATTAGTTACCCCATAAAATTATCATCTATGGAAATTTTTTTTTCAGTTAATCTTGTTAAATCTTTATAGTATTTTTCTTCTATAAATAATCTTTAATTTCAATAATACCAAATAATAAAATTATTATAATATTAATATTCAATTCATGCATTAATAAATAATTATTATTAAATAAATTACCGTTCGCCAATAAATGCCGCAATTTCATCGTCAAAAGCTTTTCCTTTATTAATTCTTTTAATTAATAAATTTAAAGAATTTGAAGGATCATCATTCTTTATATAATAAATATGTTAAGTAATAAATAAATTATAAATAATATATATATATATATAAATATATTAAAATAATAATATTAGAATATATATAAATATTAAAATTTCAATCTTTCATTAAATGAATTATTCTATCATTAAAAAGTTGCTGCTGTTTTTTCTTTTTTCTTTTTTCTTTTTAATAATTTTTGAATTTAATAACAAAAATGCAATATTTAATAAAATGGAGAATGTATAAATATTAAATACTCGATTATCTTATATTTATAGTTACTACTAGTATACATTTTATTGAATTTATAAAAATTGTTATGTTATAATTTAAATAATAATATATTGACATTTTTTTTATTTTTAAAATATTCTTCAATAAATAAAAAAATTCATTATTTATTATATTTTTAACCTTACCTTCAATATTTCTGTATACTTCATTTTTTATTATTTTTATTTTTTTAGAAAAAACAAAAAAAATAGCAAATATTTAACAATAATAAAAAATATTAATTTTAAAGAATTTATGAAAAATGAATACACTTTCTTGTAAATTCAATTATTTTATTGAACAGTACTCTTTTATATACATAAAAATAAACAATTATTCAAAAAATTCTTTAAAATTATTTTTTAAAATTATTTTGAATTAATGCAAAATTTAAAAAATATTTTTTTATATTAAAAACTTATTTATTATTTGTTGTTTTTATTTATAATTTTTAATATATTTCATAATATTAAGGTAATATATGGAAAAATATGTTTTTATTTTTATTATAAATTTAAAACAAAAACTAATTTAGAGTAATAACTTAAAATATTAATAAAAATAACTTAATGAACAAAATATCAAAATAAGTAAAAAGTAAAATGAATAAAACAATCAAATAAGTAATAAATAAAATGAGTAAAACAACCAAATAAGTAACAAGTAAAATTAATAAAACGATTAAATAAATAACAAGTAAAATGGATAAAATAATTAAATAAATTAGTAAATAAATAACTATATAAATTAATTAAATTAAAATTTAGATAGTTTTATTTTAAAATGAATGAAATAATAAATTAAATAAAAAGTTAAACAAATAAATTAAAATTTTGATATTTTTTTTTATATAGTTATATATATTTTATTAATTTTAAATTTTATTTAAAAAAAAAAAAAAATTAAAAAAAAAAAAAAAAAAAAAAAACATTTTATTTTATTTTATTTTATTTTATTTTTTATTTTATTTTATTTTATTTTATTTTATTTTTTTATTTTATTTTTATTTTTATTTTTATTTTTATTTTTATTTTTTTTTTCGAAAAATATAGTTATAATTTTAGTTTACCAAAAAAAAGGTTTTTTAATTAATGAAAAAAATATTAAAATTTGTATGCTTTTAGAAAATAAAAGATATATTATAAAAAATTCTAAACTGTATTTAATAAAAAATAATATTTATTTAAATAAGCTTTTTCTTTTTCTTTTTCTTTTAATTAAATTATTTAATTTAAATATGGCAAAATCCTTTTTTTTACTTAATAACAGTAACTATAAAAGATAAAATAAAAAAATAAAATAAAAAACTAATTCATTAAGTGTGGTTATGATTTTTTTTTTTTTTTTTTTTTTTTTTTTTTTTTTTTTTTTTTAGACTTAGATAAAACTATATTTAATTTATAATAACAATAAAATTACATGATTAAAATGATAAATAACACATAAAATACATGAAATAAAATATTATATATTATATAATCATAAAAGTGTGTTAGAAGCAATAGCCTCTAACTTTTTCCATTCCTCGGTGATAACACCACGTCCATTACTGCGAGTAATAATTTCAGTATTAGTGTTATCTAACGAATCTGTATTAGTTCTTTCACTAGGAGGTGAAAATCCATGCCTTATCATTTCTACGTCGACTCTCTCGGCAACGGTAGATTCAACGGAATACCATTTCATCATCAATCTAAATGATCGACAAATTAAAGGTATTATGTTTGCTAGAAACTCCGCAATCCCCACAAAATAAGGAACAATTGACGAAGTTGAACTTTGTTTAAAAATATTGTCAACAAATTGTCTTTGTTCCCCATCATTATGTTTAATTTTTTCATATATTGAACTCCCATAAAGAAGTGCACTCAATATAAAGTAATAAATATTATCATAATTTTTTTCTGAATCTAAAGAAACATCCAAGGATTTTTGTTCAATTATCATTGCATATTTCAAAAAGAGATCATCTAGAAAAGTTAAAGATTTATTTCTGTAATAGTATGGTTATGATAAACATATGGCTGGTACATCGGCAAGAAGGATACAACTCCACGTACCCTACATGATACATCGTCAAGCGGCAAACAACACACCCTCTACAAACATATCATATTTCGTTTAATATTTTTAATAAATCAAATAGTAAAAAAATCAAATAATTCAAATAAGCTATATTCCTTCTTCCTTTTTTTTTTTTTTTTTTTTTTTTTTTTTTTTTTTTTTTTTTTTTAAATTTAATTAAAACATAAGAAAATACTTTTTCACTTTATAAAAATATCTAAAGAATTAAAATTAATAATTAATTCAAAAAATTTGGTTAAAATTAATATCATAAAGTGTTATAAGCAAGTAATCATGTAAAATTATTTGAAAGGCATTCAATGTGAATTATTGTAAGAACTTAGGTTTTAATAAATTATAAAATTTATTAAATCTATTAAGTTTTTATTAAAAAAAAAAATAAAAAAATAAATAAAGAACTTCCAAACAAAAATTGATTTTTTCTTTTTAATTTTTTAATTATTGGAATTTTAAATTATACTTTCACTTTATTACACAACAAAAAATTATAAAATTCTCTAAAATTACTCATTAACATTATACATATAACACAATCCATTTATTTTCTTGAACAAACAATATTTAAAATTAATCCAAATTCTTATTTTATCCATTTAAATATCAAAATTTTCTAATTTTAAATTTTCTATAATTATTTTTCCATTTTAAATAATTTAACTTTTACTTTTAAATTTTATTACTCTTCAATAATTATTACTTTTGAACTTTTTTAATCTTATCTGCGATTAACATTTTATCCATTATTCCATGTTTATAATTTTTTTTGAAATTTCAATTGAACTTTTTATTCTTTAATTCAAACATCGTAATTTAAATATTAAATATCCAACTTTTGTAATTTTAATTTTCCAAGCTTCATTAATAATTTAAAACACTTCATTACAATATTTTATTTTTTATTTCATGGAAATCTATGAATTTTTTTATTAAGTTTATTCTTGTTTCACAATAAAACAATTCTCTAAATAATTAAGTTTCCATTAATTTAAGCTCTGACCTTACGGGCACCCTTTTGTTCTCTCTTCTTGATGGTCTTAGCTGGCTTCTTAGACTTAAGAATAGCAGAAACACGAGCAGCAGCAGCCTATAAATATTTTAGATATTTTAACCATTAGAATATTATCAAATATAAATAAAATAATATTTAAATACTTTTATTCTTATATGGTATTAAATTTTGCACCAAATATACGCCCAGTTCTCATGTTACAAATCCAAATGGGTTCTAGCATGATGCGTTTTTTATCAAATAAAAAAAACATTACTAACCTTGGAAAGATCTGGACGGTATCCCTTGAGAACGTTCTTTACAGCATTGGCAGAAGGACGAGCACCTTTCTTAAGTTCGACAGCAGTGGTCTTGAGGTTCTTGTTGGAAGCCTTAGTGGTGGCGAATGAAACACCCTTTTCAGTAGAACCGATAATGACGGCCTACAAAAATAAAAATTATATATTATTACTACATTATTTCAATTATTATAATTTTTTAATTATTAATTTCATATATACCTTGTTGTTAGCAATACCAGAGTCTTATTTTTTGTAAATAATTATTTATTATTATATTATAAAATAATTAATATATCTCATAAACAATATTACTAGTAAAATATATTCCTTGTTTTATTTTTTTTAAATCTTACATTTGAATGAGTTAACATTCATAAGGTTTCCTGGTTCAGAAGAGAATTGGACACCACACTTCTTAACAAGGTAAGCGTTGTTGTTCTTAACAATTTGCCAGACAAGATCAGCAGACATGTTGATTATCCTATTTTTCAATATAAATAACGATTCAAATTAGTTTTATTTCCAATTCTTTTTAATTTTTGTTTTTCTCATTATTTCTTAAATTCTGTTTAAAAGTCCATCTGTCATAATTCAAATTATATTAACTATTTATATAAAATTACAAATTTATTTTTTATAACATTCATTCATTATCAAAATTCTCATTTTTATGTCAAACGCTAATATTTAAATAGAATTAAAATACAACATATTATTTAATCATATTAACCTTCTATTACACTGTAACAATGAAAAAAAAGAGTGATTAAAGTTGTTGTTGAAATAATTTTGATTTTGACTATTGAAAGTGTGTAAAAAAATAATAAACCAATCATTTTAATAAAATTTTAATGAATTTAAATTTTGATTGCTTTATATTATTTAAAAAAACGTGACAAATTTTTTTAAATAAAATATGTAAATAATGAATAAATAAATGAATTATAATTTCATTTTTTTTCATATAAAAATAATTGTTTTATTATATGTAAATTATATTTTTAATAATATTTTATAAAATGATTAAATATATTAAATATATAATAAATTATTTAGCAAATAATGTATACAAATCTAAATATATAAATATATTTTTTATTTTTAATTCTTTACTTTTTATTTTTTATTTTTAATTCTTTACAATTATTATTTTTTAATACAATTTTTTTAAATAATTATGAATATTAGAATAATTATGCATATTATAGTGATTGAAAACAATTTACTAATATTTAATGGAGTTGTTATTTATATAACATATTTCGATTTATTTATAATTTTTCGATTTATTTAGTTTCATTTTTTATTTATTTATTTATTTATTTATTTTTTATATTTAATGATTAAAATTGTTATTTTTAATTATTCCAATATTAACTATAAATTATATTTTTATTAATAATAGTTAATTTAAATTTATTATTATTTTTTCATTAATAATATATATATATATATTTGTATATAACAATGATTAATTAAGTATTGTTATTATTCTTTATATAAATATATAAGAGTTATTGTTAAGAATATTAATTATCTAATACTTTTAACTATTAATTTTATTAAATTTAGTAATATCACTTAATTAGCTAAGGGATAATTATATATATATATTTAACTAAAAAACGTTATTTTAAGATATATCATTATTTTATAGTAGAGTTTGAATTTTTTTCTTTTTTTTTAATATAATTATAATTAATACTTTCAAACATTAAGAAAATTATTAAATTATAATTTATGGTTCAAAAATTAGGAAAAATATAAATTATTACCAATAAAAAAAAAAAAAAATATATATATATATATAAGTATAAAAGATAAATTTATTAAGATTTATATTAATTACAACAAAATGTACTAAAATATGCTTCTAATTTTTAAAAGAGTTAAAAAATTATGTCAAGATTTTGTAAACTTATTGTGTTTGGGTGTTCATATTATTCATTGCATTCATTGCTGACATATTTGTCATAGTATTCATTGTATTCATTGTATTCATAGCATTCATAACATTCATAGTATTCATGGAATTCATATTCATATTTGTAGGATATTGATTATATCCAGCTTGAGTAGCTTGTATATATTGATTAGTATTTTGTGTTGTAAAAGCTTGTTGATTCTGATTTTGGAATTGTGGTGAATAGAAAAATTGGCCATTTGGAGCATATTGGTTACCAAATTGTTGGTTAAACCCTTGCCTAAAACCATTACCATTAAAGTTTCCTTGTTGCCAATAACCTGCTTTTTTTTTTTTTTTTTTTTTTTTTTTTGTTATTGTAATATTAATTAAATATATATATACAAAATATATATTTATATTAAATAATCTTTATTAATTTTTATTAAATAATAAATATACAATAATATATTCATTACCTCTGAATTGATTCATATTGCTTTTTTTTTTTTTTTTTTTTTTTTTACATATTAAAATATATATTTAATATGATTTAATATTAAATTATTAAAATAATTAAAATAATTAAATAATGAAAAATTAGATTTTTTTTTGTTAATTTACTTACTTAGAACGTCCTGCTCTTGGATCTCCTTTAACGGGACCACCATTAGGACCAGTTACACTAGTAGCCTATTTAATTAAATAATATTTATTAGGAAATTATTTAATTTAAATACTTTTTTTTAAAGTTATATATGTAAAAAATAGTACAATAATGATAATGAAAGTAATTTTAAACTCATACTTGGAGACCTTTAGGACCTTGAACTTTTTAAATTTTATAATTGTTAAAATTAATAATATATTAATATTTAAATAATAGAAAGGAGATTTAAAATTTTTTTATTATGAAGCATACCAAGATCAAATTCAACCTATAATAAATTATTTATATCTTGTTAATATTTCAATTAATTAAAACATCTATGATATTTAATGGATATTACCTCTTCACCTTCAGCTAAACTTCTGAAACCTCCATTATTGTAAATAGATGTATGATGAACAAAAACTTTTAATTTATAAAATTTATTAGTATTTAATTTAATATATTTTAATATATAATATTACATATATATTATAAATATAATATAAGTTGAATTTAATTAAGATTATTAACTATTATGGAAATTTAATATAACTTCATATCACAATAAATTTTTTATTTTTTAATAAATTTAATGTATAATTTAATGAAAATTTTGTTATATAATTGAAGTGTAAATTTTGAAACAATATATGCTAGTATTATTATTCTTACTTTCAGCTTGAGCTTCTCCTTCAATTGGTTCATTTGGAATAATGAAACTTCATTTTATATAAATATCAATAATTTTAATATATATATATATATGAATAGATATAAAAATATTTAAACATATATAAAAATATATATAGATAAATAGATATATATATATTTTTATTTTTATTTTTTTATTTTTAAAAAGTTTTTTTAATGATGTAAATCATTTATTATTATTAATTACCCAAATCCCTTTTGACTGTTGAAAAATTTTACGTGACCAGTTTTTCTATTGCTTGGTGATGACATTTTGTTTATTACAAATTGTTTTAAAATAAAATTGACTACATTTAAAATAATAATACGTAAATATAAATATTTAATGTTAATATATTTTAAAATAAATAAAATTAATATATTTAAAATAAAATTAAATATAATTTATTCAATGAGTGAATATCCAAAATAATATTTAAATATCAAAATAATATATATTATTATAATTATTTTCTATTAATTATTTAATACATGTCATTAAATAAATAATTTAATGCTATAAATATTATTTGAAATATTCTAATATAGTTCATTTAATATATTAACTATTAATATAATTTGATATTTATTGTTAATTTTGCTATAGATTATTTATCAATCTTTAATTATTTTATTGAAAATTTATTAATCAATATAATATTAACATTATTAAAAATTATAATATAATAGTTCAAATTCATGGAAATTTGTTTATTAATTAAAAATAATTTTGAATTTTTTTATTTAAAAAAAAAAGTAATTAATTTTTCTTTATTTTCAATTTTAATAATTTTTTTTATTTTTTTTTGAGTATTAAATCCAAAAAAATTATGTTCCCTATATATAATGGTTTTTATTATTGATGTTTATACTTATTAAACATATATACTTTTTTTCAAATATTTTGCTGCTTTATTGAAGTACTAAAATTATTTTTTGTTTTATTTTATTTGAATTGGTTTCCTTTTTTTTTTTTTTTTTTATAATTTTGTGATTTTATTACTTAAAAATTAATAACTATTTTAATTATTAAATATATTTTATAAAAAAAATTTTTTTATTAATTTTTTTTTTTTTTTTTTTTTTTTTTTGAAATATAATAGATTTAAAATAAATTTTAATATAAATTTCTATTTTAATTAAATTTTTAATAATATATTATTTTTTTATTAGTCTAAAAAAAATATATATATATTTTATATTATATATTTTATATAATTATATGCTTATTGATTAATTATATATGAAAAAATAAAAATATAATAGAACTATTTTAAAGAAAAATTTTAATAACTAACATACTAATTTTTTTTTTTTGGTTTATATAAAAAAATTAATCATACTAATTTTATAATTAATTGTTAAACTTTTAATAAAAAATTTTTTTATAAACACTATAATTTATTTTTAAAATTTTTTATAACAACTATAATTTATTTAAAAATTAACTTAATGTTAAAATTAAATTATGCTAAAACTTAATAAATTATTGTAATATTTTAAATACTTATAATAATTATTATTAATATTGTTTATGATTAAAATAAAATTATAAAGCAATAGATAAAAAGTTCATAATAATTATTAATATCGTTTATGATTTAAATAAAAATATAAAGCAATAGATAAAAAGTTCTAAAATATTTAACTGAAATTAATATTAAAATTAAATTATGCAAAAACTTTATAAATTATTGTAATATTTTAAATATTAATCTTGTATGTAATTTAAATTAGACTATAATTTAATATGAACTATTGTATTATTTTAAATACTTTTAATAAGTTTTATTGATCTATTTTATAATTTAAATAAAAATTATAACGCAATAAAATAAAAAATTTCAAAATATTTAATCGAAATTATGAAGTTTTCAAATTACTATTAATATTTTTATAAAAAAATGTGAGAAAATTATTTAAAATTTAAAAATTCAAATAAATAATATTTACATATTATATCTAATAGAAAATATGAATATCAAAAAAAAAAAAAAAAACTATATATTTCTTGATTATCAATTAAATTCATATTTTTATCAAAGATTTAATTATACTAAATAAATATTTATTTATATATATTTATATAATCATTAATTAATATATTTATAATATTAAATCATTTAAAAAAAAAATAAATAATGAATATTAATTTATGCATAAATGACATATTTATTTATTATTTAATTTATTTTAAATGTTTTAATTAATAAATTTTATTTTTAATTTAATTTTTTTTTTTAAGAGTTGAACAATATTTGATAATAAATAAACCTTTTTTTAAATAAAATTATCTTTTATAATATATATAAATTATATAAATTATAAGAATTTTTTTGATAAATCCACATATATATAAATATTCAATAATTTTTATTCAAAAAATCAAAAAAGAAATTTATTATTAATATAAATATTTTTTAATTTATTTATAATAATTATATAAGTTTTCTTTTATTAACTATTCATCATTGTTATTCATAATATTATAATTTTATTTACTATATTATTATTAATTAGAATTATGATATGTAATTATTATTGAATATTAATAGTATTAGAATTATCTCTAATGATCAAACATTATTGATTATAATTACTCTTATTATTATTTTATAATGTTAACTATACTAACTTTTTCATTGACACAATAAATGGATAATTAAGAGAAGTTAAATTATCATTTTCATAATAGGTGATAATACTCTAGAATAAGAAGCATTTTATTAATTTTTTTATTGACTATTACTAATTATTATTAATTATTATTAATTATTATTATAATTATCAATTATTATTATAATTATTATAATTAATATTCTTCTATTTATTGAATTCGTAAATATTTAATAATATATTATGACTATGGCTTTAATATTGAAATATTATTTTGAAATGAATCTTATTAAAACAGAATTTTGATTATTTAAGAAAAAAAGTAAAAAATCTAAAGTACTACGTTTAAAATGCATAAAGAATTGGTAAATAAAGTGTATAGTTTTCAATAAGTGCTTTATATTATTTTTATAATTAATTAAGTATTATAAAATAAAGATTAATTAAAATGAATAAATAAAAGAAATTAACAACATTATTATAATGATATATAAAAAAATAGTTTATATGAATGTCTAATTGTAATTGAAATTGAAATTTTATTTTAATATAATGATATGTAAATATTATGTTTAACAAGGAGAGAGAAGTAGATGGTACATTCATGATATTTTATATAGAATATACATCACGTGAATACATTTATTACAAATATACAAGTTACACAAAATATTTAATATTTAATATGATTGTTGACATAAATTTATATAGCATAAAATAAATATATCAACTAATTTATAAATAATATAAATAGAAATAGAAATAGAATTACATTATAATATAGTATAATTATTAATTAGTTAATTAAAATATTAAAATAAAATTAATAATAATAATAATAATAATAATAATAATAATAAAAAATAATAATAATAATAATAATAATAATAAAATAATAATAATAATAATAATAATAATAATAATAATAATAATAAAATAATAATAATAATAATAATAATAATAATAATAATAATAATAATAATAATAATAATAATAATAATAATAATAATAATAATAATAATAATAATAATAATAATAATAATAATAAATTGTTTAAAAGCTGAAGCTTTTATTTATAAAAAATAATATATAATAAAGAATAATTAAAATAAATATATATTTTCAATCATTACTTTTAATATTTTAATTTTCAATTTAATTTTATATAAGTTTTTATTTATTGTTTGAGATTTTCATTTCTTTGTAATTTTTTTTTAATATATATTTTTATATATTAATTATATATATATATATATATATTTTTAAATAAAAAAAAAAAGTGATGTTATTTTTTATATATTAAATAAATAATTATTTTTAATAAAATGTCGAATTAATTTTATCGGTAATGATGATTTTATAATATATATATGAAAATAATAAAAATAATAAAAAGAAAAAATTTTTTTATATTTTTTAATTTTATTTTATTTTATTTTATTTTATTATACTTTATTATTTATGTCTTTCTTGTATATGTTGTATCTACTGATTGACATCTTCTATTACGATATGTTGATCCAAAATTTTCTATATTATCATTAGCTTTATTTAGACTATCAAATTTTTTCATTTGCGTGGGTTGAGATAGTTTATATTTATCAGAAATATCATTATGATTTTCTCTTGATCGTGATCTACTAAATTCATTAATATGTAAATTGCTGTCATTTAAAGCTATATAACTTGATGATGCATGTGATAAATTTAAAACAGGTATACCTTTAGTATAATGATCACTCTGAAGTGATAATGATCTTTGATATTCATTTCTTAAGGATAATTTGGATAGATAATTATCAGGAATAATTAATGTACCTAATATAACAATATTAAAATATTTGATTTTAGATATAACAATTTTTTCAATTTTTTATTTTTGTAATATATTTAATATTAATATATATTATTATTATTTTATATTTATTTTATATTTATATTTATATTTATATTTATATTTATATTTATATTTATATTTATTCATAAATATGATTTAAAAAATATATATATATTGAAATATTTATATTACCAGCAGCAATACTAAGTCTACGACCAGTATTTGATTCTGGGATTGGTCTATTATCTTCAAAGCTACCATTCAAAGATATTGATGAACCATAGTTAGAATTATTATTTGATTCCAATGCATTAATTATTGATGCTTCTGAATTACCATTCTTTGATAATGAAATCAAATCATTCCATTTTTGACGATTAATATGTAAAAGTTTAACAAAAAGTTCAAACGTCGGAATTAAATCGTAAATTACTTCATAAAACGGTGTTGTAATAAAATCATTAAATGCTATACTAATTCCATTACGTTCAAAACGATCTCTATCCATATTTGGTGAAACTGTTAAATTTAATCTTTTTTCTTCATCACCTTGTCTCCAAAATTCTTCCACTACAAGATTACTCCATTCTTCACAGACATACCATCTTTTAATTATTTAATATTATATAATAATAGCAATAATATATTATGACAAAATCAAAATAATAATAATAATAATAATAGTGATAATAATAATGATAATAATAATGATAATAATAGTAATAATAATAGTAATAATAATAGTAATAATAATAATAACAGTTTAATTTATTAAAAAAAATAATAATAGATAAAATTAATTAACAAAATAAATAAATATATAAGTATATATATAAATAAATATATAAATTAAAATAAATAAAAAAAATTAATACGGTCTAGCGGCATTGCTAATATCAGCAGCATGTAATAATCCATTTAATATTTTTCGACGTTGACTTTCTGATAATAATTGATACTGCTTACGTTCTAAAAGATTAACACTTAATTCTAATTGATAAATTTCAATATCATCTTTTTTGGGGGGGTTTGATATTTCTTCAAATATTATATCACCATTAATATGTTGATTTTGATTTAAAGTTGTATAATTACGTGAATTTGAATATCCTGATATTGATTCTTGATTATAATCAAAAACTTCATCTTTTTTTATATCATTTATTTCCTATTTTATTTTTATTTTTATTTTTATTTTTATTTTTATTTTTATTTTTATTTTTATTTTTATTTTTATTTTTATTTTTATTTTTATTTTTATTTTTATTTTTATTTTTATTTTTATTTTTATTTTTATTTTTATTTTTATTTTTATTTTTATTTTTATTTTTATTTTTATTTTTATTTTTATTTTTATTTTTATTTTTATTTTTATTTTTATTTTTATTTTTATTTTTATTTTTATTTTTATTTTTATTTTTATTTTTATTTTTATTTTTATTTTTATTTTTATTTTTATTTTTATTTTTATTTTTATTTTTATTTTTATTTTTATTTTTATTTTATTTTTATTTTTATTTTTATTTTTATTTTTATTTTATTTTTATTTTTATTTTTATTTTTATTTTATTTTATTTTTATTTTTATTTTTATTTTTATTTTATTTTTATTTTTATTTTTATTTTTATTTTTATTTTTATTTTTATTTTTATTTTTATTTTTATTTTTATTTTTATTTTTATTTTTATTTTTATTTTTATTTTTATTTTTATTTTTATTTTTATTTTTATTTTCATTTTCATTTTTATTTTTATTTTCATTTTCATTTTTTTTTTTTTTTTGGTAAAGTTGTTTATTTATTTGTTTATTATTTGTTTGTTTGTTTGTTTGATTGTTTTGTTATTATTATCAATATTATTTTATTGTAGTTATTATACATGTATATTATTTAATTGATTAGATAATTATATATGGATTAATAAATATATTAATATATTATTATATGATGTATAATATTTATTACCAAACTGTCACCATTACTATTTAAATTTTCTTTAAATTCAGTATTGTTTATAGTAGCTTGAGCTTTATCTACACTTGGTTCTTCCATCTGAATAAACTCTTCTTCTTCATAAACTGCCATTTGTGAAGATAAATCTATATTGGTTCCTTTTATAGATGATAACGAGGTTAACGTATTTGAATTTACATTACAACTATTACTATAACATTCATTATTTTCAAGATCATTTTCCATTGTAAAAAGACAATCATTATTTGGATTAAGAGTTAATGAAATTTCAGCAAGTTCATCTTGAAGTTGAAAATGCGTACTCATATCTGTACTTAATATTACTTCTACAACAAGATCACAAAAATACTTTTTTATTTTTTCACGCTTTATACTATTAATATCTTCAGGTGTTTTCAAACCTTCATTTATTTCTTTATCTAATAAATTAAACTCATATTCCAAATTTTTTGGAATCACTGGTTCTTTTGATATATTTTCAAATCGGTGACTAACACTCTCATCACCTTTATTTAATATAAAAGAAGAATTTTTTTCTATAATATCATTATTTACCATTATTGATCCATTATTTATACTATTTGATTCGGAATTTTTATTTAATTTATCTAATAAAGATTGTGAATCCGATGTTGAAAATTTTTTTTTGTTATTTAATGTTTCATTATCTAAACTAGGACATAGATTCAAATAATCAATAATATTTGAGTTTTCTATTAATTCTACTAAACAATCAGCAGAATATTGCTCTAGAACAGATTTTCCATTATATTTAATCGCAAGATCAGATTTCGTATTAATTTGAAATAAATTATTATATCCTGGATGATGCATATCATGGCCTAACGCAGCTATCAACATTGCTATTACTTCTAAGCGTGAATATTTCAAATATATATTTGATCGAAGGTCTGTAAACATATAATAAGTAACAAAGCAAACATCTGTTGCATGTCTAAAAGTATGATAAGGAACTTCATTATATGTTGATTGAATTTCAGCTATAAACTTTAAAATATGAATTAATGATGTTTCATCCTTAATTGCATCATATTTATTTAACATTCCAAGAATAATTCCAAATAATTCTACATACAAAATTAAGTAAGTAATGATTTTTTGTTAAAATTTATTATATACAATGTAATTATTAACAATATAAATAAGCATTAAAATTATATTATACCAGATGGTGACCATTTAAATACATCAAAATCAATTCCAGTGTCTTCTAATTCATTTTCAGAAAATTTTATCATTACCTAAAATTAGAGAATAAATACAACTATGTTTAATTTTAAAGTACTTTATATTAAAATATATTAAAAATAATAATTTTATTACTAATATTATATAATTTAATAAGGTACATATAAATAAATAAATAAATAAATAGTATGCATACATTTTTTATAACATTCAAATCATAAGATGGATCAATATCAATATTAAAATACTCCTTACCAAAAAGTTTATTATAGATATCCATTGATTCCATTTTTTCATTAGTTATAAAAGATTAATTTTATATTTATATTTATATTTATATTTATATTTATATTTCACTTTTTATTTTATATTTGACTTTTCTTATTACTATAACTAAATATTGTTTGTAAATATATATGTTTATAATATCAACTATAATTAAAATTTATTAAATTAAATATGTAATTATAATATTTATATCCTTTTAAAATTTTGAAAAAAGAATATTATGTTATTACAATATAATATTACAATATTTATTGTTCAAATTTAGTTTAATATTAATATTATTACTTCGGTTTACCTATTATTTATTATTAAAATAAATGGAACAATTTTAGAATGATATTTTATAATAAAATAAAATAAAATAAAATAATAATAAAAAAAAAAAAAAAAAAAAAAAAAAAAAAAAAAAAAAAAAACTAATAGTAAATACCTTTTTTAGAGTTTCTTGTAGCAATTTTTAATTCATATATATTTCTAATATATAATATTATTAGAAATTTAATGAAAATAATATTTATTAAATTAATATTACATTTATTGAAAGAATTTTATTAAAATATATAATGTCATTTATATACTTTATAAATTCGGAAATTTTAAATTTTACCATAAAAATAATTTCTTAATGATTGTTTGTATAACTATATCAAATAATATAATAATAAATTATATTAAAACGAGTGTATAAAAAATATATATAGTTCTTTTAAAAAGAAAAAAAATAAAAATAAAAATAAAAATAAAAAAAAAAAAACATATATATAAAAACAATTTTGATATATTTTTTATGTGTATATTCATATTATTCAATATTAATTTTATTTTAATTATAAAAATTTAATAAAAATTATTATAAATTAATAATTTTAATATTTGTAAATCCATTTAAAATATATTTTTTTCAATATCTCATCCACTTTTTTTTTTTTTTTTTTCTATTTCTGTCAAATATTAGATATTGTAATTTAATAGTAATAAATACTTTTTTACTTTTCTATTTTAATAAAAATCTTTTATTTTTAATAATTTTTTTTTTTTTTTTTTTATAATATTGAGTAATTGAATTCTTTTTTTTATTGCTATTTTTATTGTTACTGTTATTTTACTTTATTTTATCTTATTCAATTGTTTTCAATTATCATTTTTTTGTTTTTTAAAATTTTTATATATAGTATGTAATACGCTTAAAAAACTTAAAAAAAAAAAAAAAAAAAAAAAAAAAAAGGTGTGTGTGAAATATATTATAATACCATATGATTTATAACTTTTGATTATTATAAATATTTTCCTTTATTTTTTTTGTATTTGAAGAAATATCTTATTAAATAAATTGGTATTAACAAGTTTTCTTTGAATTTATTTTATTTATTTTTAAAATAATACTCCATAAAAATAATAAATAAAATATATTATTTTTTAAATTTTATTTTTGTAAATATATTGATTTCATATTAAATTTCAAATATTATAGAAGGGCTAATGATTACATTCATATTATAACAAATAATAAATAAAAATATTAAAAAAATATATTCTTTTAAAATATATTTTAATATTTTGAAAATATAAATTAACAAATAAATAATAAATAATAAATAATAAAATAAATAATAAAATAATAATAAATATAAATTATAAATTATAAATTATTATAATACATAATAAATTATAAATAATAAACAAATAAAGAATAAAAAAAATAAAATAAAATATTCTAATAAATAAACTTTTCAGATAATTAAATAATTATTAAACTTTTTCATATTTTATTAAATAAAGATTATTACGAATAAAAAATAAAATCTTTTTAATATTGATTTTCAAATAAATCTTTTTTAGTTTTTTTATTCATATACAATTTTAATTCCATATATTAATTTATTATATTTTATACATTAATACAATACATTTATATAAATCAAATATTAGATTTAAAAATATATGTAATATTATAATATTATTGTAAAAAAAGAAAATATAAAATATTAAAAATATTAATATTTTTAAAATATTATTTATAAAAATTTTTATACATTTAATATTAAATTAGTATTATAATTGCAAGCTCTAATATATATTAAATAATAAATCTCAAATCTTATTTCGAGTTTTGTATTGCTTTTTTTTTTTTTTTTTTTATCAATAATGATATTTAAATCAATAATTAAAAGTAAAAATATGTAGATTTTTAGGTTTTTTTTTTAATAAAAACATTGAATATAATATTTCATAAATTTTATCTATATATAAAAAATATAAATAAAAATATAGATAATAGGAAACAAATACCAATAATAAGGAATAAAATAATTTTAAAAAAAGAAAAATAAGTAACAAAATCTCAAAAATAAAATGACTCCATTAAATGAGTTTTAATTGGACGATATACTAACATAATGAATTATATTATTTTTAAATCTAATATATACTTTTCATTATTTATAATTTACTATGTATAATTTTTATTATTTATATTATTTATTTTATTATTTATTATTTATTATTATTATTTATTATTATTATTTATTATTTATTATTTATTATTTATTATTTATTATTTATTATTTATTATTTATTATTTATTATTTATTATTTATTATTTATTATTTATTATTTATTATTTATTATTTATTATTTATTATTTATTATTTATTATTTATTATTTATTATTTATTATTTATTATTTATTTATTATTAAAATAAAACAATTATAACTGATGAAATGAATAAAATAAAATAAAATAAAATAAATAGTAGAAATATAAATATAAAGTACTGATCGAATAATATAAAATAAAATAAAATAAATAATAGAATATGGATATATTTGGTAGAAATATAAATATAAAGTACAGATTGAATAATAAAATAAATAGTGAAGCAATCTCACAAAGGTGACATTGAAGATTATTAGGATAAATATAATATTCTATGTATTTATTATATAGAATTCTTAAAATTCTACTTATAATAAAATATCAAATAAGAAAAGATAATCAAAAATTATATAAATTTATATTTTTTATATTTATATTTTTTTTCATTCTTAAATAAATATATATTATTATTATAAAAAATTATATAAATTATTTAATTTCACATAATAGTTCATTCTGTTAATAGAAATTTTAAATAATTCACATTATATTAAATAAATAAATAATATATTTAATAAAAACAAAACAAATTATTCCACTTTTCTAAAATATAATTATCTTCGCTTTATATATATATATTATAAATATTATTAAAAGTATATATATTATATTATATATATGTATTTTAATGTCAATAAATGTTCCTTTTTATAAAATTTGTAACCTTTCTTCCAATTATATGAATTGAAGGATCCAATTTACAATAGTTAAAGTTTTACTTAGAATAATATTTTATATAAAAAATTATATAATTAATTAATATAAAGATTTAAAAACCAAATATTTATAATATATAATTTGTTAATTTAATTCATTTTTTATATATTATAAAGAAGGATTTTAATTTCAATCTTTTTTTTTTTTTTTTTTTTTTTAAACTATAAAGTAAATACAATTTCACTGCTTTATATATTGTTAGATTTTAATAAAAAATAAGTATGTTTATAATGAAAATATAATAGAATTTTTTTTTAAGTAATTATGGAATAATGATGTGAAATTAAATCATTTCCACTAAAAAAAAAATAATTTAATAAAAAAAATAACATTTACAAATATATAAAATGGTCTTCGGAAAACCCTCCCTAGAACCATGAGAAATATTATCATAAGATTCAATTGCAATATTTAATAATAAAAGATTAAATATAAATATATATTTAATTTTAAATGTGAAAATTCTTATATAATTCTAAATAAACACTCTAATAATATTAAATAATATTAAAAAAAAAAAAAAAAAAAGAACTAAACAATAAGCAATTTAATTATATTATTTAGTATTGTAAAATTGATAATTAGCAATTTTGAAACAATTTTTTAATAATAAATTATTTCAATCAAAGTTTATTATACCCAATAATAATTTTATATTATTGTGTTACATATTTATTTAATATAAATTAAAATATTTATTATATTACATTATTCCAAATAAATTTAAATTATTAATTCATAATTATAAACTCAATTAAAATAATAATAAATAGGATTAGATTATTTAATTATTTAATTCTTATCAATTATTCAATAAATTTATATTATTTTATTATTATAATAATAATAACAAAACCAAAAAACTAAAAATATTAAAAATTAAATTTCTTTTTAAAATTTTAAGAGTTTATATATATTAAAATACTTATATAAACAGTTCTAACATTTATTTTGAGATTAAAAATTAAAATTATTCATATTATTTTGAAAGTTATCATTTAAACCATTATTTGAATTAGTAACTATGTTATTCATTCCATTATTAATTAAATTATCATTTATATTCATAGAGTCGATTTGATTATTGCTAATTATATTTTGTTGTAAAATATTATTAAATCCAGTTCTGATATTATTATTACTATTATTATTATTGTTGTTCATCATATTATTATTCCAATTAATTGCTTTATTATTGTTACTATCAAAAGCATTATTATTATTATTAATATTAATTAATGATGATGGTTCAATATTAACCATTTTTTTAATAGACATGTCAATTAGAGAATTCATATCATTACCATTATTGTTGTTGCTTTCCTATAATTTTGAGTGAAAAATAAAACAAAACAAAATAATTAATAAATTATCATTATACTTTTATTTATTATAATAATCTTACAACGTTGTTCCAATTTGGATTAAGTGAGAAATTCGTAAAAGAATTATTTGTCGAATTGTATGAATAATTTGAACTTGATATAAATATAAATTTGTTTATTAGTTTAATTATTTATATTAATAGAATATATAAAATATTTACTTACACTTGATTTTCTAATAAATTATTATTCTTATTACTCATGAAATTACTATTATAATCATTATTATTCAATAATGATAAAGAGTTTTTATTATTCATATTATTATTCATATTATTATTATTAATATTATCGTTTGTTAAAGAGATTTGATTCATTAATAAATTACTATTGTCAAGTAAATTATTATTGTTGCTGGTAGATCCTATTAATAAATTATCATTATTTTCCATTAATAAATTCCTTTTACTATCATTAATTCCATAATTATTATCCATTAATAAGTTATTATTGTTCGTTATTCCAAATTTATTATTCATGGAATCATTACCAAGTAATAAATTATTATTATTATTATTATTATTATTATTATTATTATTGTTCATTAATAAAGAAGTGTTATCATTATTCATAATAGAATTAAATAAGCTATTATTATTATTGCTTATATTTTTATTTTCACTAAAGTTATTTATATTATTTCCTTCTAAATTGTTATTATTGCTCATTAATAAGTTATTATTGCTTCCAATATTGTTTTCACTCATTAATAAATTAATATTATTTCCTTCTAAATTGTTATTGTTATTCATGAATATGTTATTGTTATTATCTCCTAAATTATTATTATTTCCCATTAATAAATTATTATTGTTGTTACTGCTCATTAATAAGTTATTGTTGTTTCCTCCTAAACTATTAGTATTTCCCATTAGTAAATTATTATTATTCATTAATGAATTATTATCGTTATTACTACCCATTAATAAGTTATTGTTGTTTCCTCCTAAACTACTAGTATTTCCCATTAGTAAATTATTATTATTCATTAATGAATTATTATCGTTATTACTACTCATTAATAAGTTAGTGTTTCCTCCTAAACTACTAGTATTTCCCATTAGTAAATTATTATTATTATTCATTAATAAATTATTATTGTTGCTATTACTCATTAATGAATTATTATTGTTGTTACTACTCATTAATATGTTATCGTTATTTCCTCCTAAACTATTAGTATTTCCCATTAACATGTTATTACTATTAGTATTTCCCATTAACATGTTATTATTACTTGTATTTCCCATTAACATGTTATTATTTGTATTTCCCATTAACATGTTATTATTATTTGTATTTCCCATTAACATGTTATTATTATTTGTATTTCCCATTAACATGTTATTATTATTTGTATTTCCCATTAACATGTTATTATTATTTGTATTTCCCGTTAACATGTTATTATTATTAGTATTTCCCATTAACATGTTATTATAATTAGTATTTCCTATTAACATGTTATTATTATTAGTATTTTCCATTAACATGTTATTATTATTATTTGTATTTCCCATTATCATATTCGAATTATTATTATTTCCAAAGAAATCCATTCCTTGGAATTGTTGTTGCATTTGTTGATATTGCATTTGCTGATATAACATATTTTGATTGTTTGGTTGAATTTCGTCAGGGATCGGTTCATCTAAAATCAATAAATCTTTTTCTTTATTCTTTTCTTTACCTGCATTTTTGCTACTTTTTCCTTTTCTATAAATTTATTTATTAATTATATTTCAATTTAATATAAATAATAGTAATAAATTATATAATTATTAATATATTAATTTTTTTATTACTCTCTGCTGTTTTTTTCAGTGGAAAGAAGGTTTTCGTGACTTATATATCAATATATTATTACAATATTAATTCAACTCTTTATAAATAAAATTGCATAATAATTATAATTATAGAATTATAATAAAATATACCTTCTTTTTGATTCACGCCTCTTTTCATCTTGAATTAAAGTTTCTTTACTATTTTCAATGGCTTTTCTAATTTCAAGATCTTCATTATAATCATTTAAATTCTTTGTTTTACTGGAAGATAATGTTTTTGTCTTTCCAGTTTTTAATCTTGATCTCTCTTTTAATAATTTAGCTTCATCAGAAACTATATCATAAATTTCTTTACTTTTGACTCTAACTATTTATATAAATAATGATAATATATTGAAATTAATTTATATAAAATTCATATACTATAATAAAATCAAAATAAATGTTTTCAATATATATATATTTACCATTAATTCCTTCATCTTGGTTATTTTCATCTATATATTGAAAATCTCTTAAAGTTTTAATAATGTAAATATTATTTTGGATATATTTAACTACCATTTCAGATCCATGATACAGTAGATATTCAAGAACTGTTAAACTCTGGAATAAATTAATGAAATAAATATGTATATATAAATATATATATATATATATTTAATAAAATTTCAAAATATATCTGTTATAAATGCCTTATAAACATGTCTCCAATTTTTTCCTTTATCATTTAATCTTTTTTCTAAAATTTCCATGATTTCAATAAATTGTTGTCTAATGAATATAATTTTTTAATATTTATTATAAAATAAAAATTAATATTTTATATTTAAAATAATAAATTGATAATGATAGATATAAAATATAACTACTCATTCCATGATGCCAAAGCTATATCATTTAATAAAAGATTATTTGCACATTTATTTTCATTTGAGGTTGCTATAAATTATTAATAGCCATTTAATATTTAAATAAATAAAAACTAATATAAGTTGAAGATTATAAATATCAGTAAAAGCTTATGTTTATAATATTGTTCTTACCTTTTCTAATTTTTACTTGGATATCAGTATATCCACCTAAGTTATTTTTTCTAAAATAATTTATTGAAGTATATATATTTTAAATATTCATTTTTCAATGACTTCTATATTATATATATATATATATATAGTATATACGTTGTTCTAAGAATCTTTTTTCCTACGTTTGACATTTTTTTTCTTTTTTTAACTTGAAATCCTTTTATTTATTTTCAATTTTTTTTTTCTTTTATTATTTCAATAATTTAAAAAGTATATACTTTTTTAAAATAAATAAATATATAATTAAAATATGTTGTTTTATATAATTTTATGAAAAAGAGATAAAAAGAAAAAAAAAACGAAAAAAAAAAAAAAAAAAAAAGAAAAGTAAAAAATAATAATAATATTTTGAAATTTAAACTCTTTATTTATTAAAAATATAATTACAAAATAAAATTATAATTATATAATTAATTTAATTAATAATTATACAATTGGAAAATGAAAAATAAAATTATAGTTTCAGCAATCACAATAATTTTTAATTAAGATTATTTAGTTAAATTCGTCCCATAAATTATTATTATTGATTTAATTAAATTATATACATAACTTTAAGTGACCCAATAATTTTAATTATATTAATTTTAATTATAATTAAAAAGATTTTTAAAAATTCAAATGAATCCATGAAAAATTAATAATATGGAATTTAAATGTTAAATTCTACAAAATAAAGCGTAAATATTATATAAAAAATTTTTCTACAAAAAAAAAAAAAAAAATTATTTTAATAATTTTAATAATAATAATAATAATAATAATAATAATAATAATAATAATAATAATAATAATAATAATAATAATAATAATAATAATAATAATAATAATAATAATAATAATAATAATAATAATAATAATAATAATAATAATAATAATAATAATAATAATAATAATAATAATAATAATAATAATAATAATAATAATAATAATAATAATAATAATAATAATAATAATAATAATAATAATAATAATAATAATAATAATAATAATAATAATAATAATAATAATAATAATAATAATAATAATAATAATAATAATAATAATAATAATAATAATAATAATAATAATAATAATAATAATAATAATAATAATAATAATAATAATAATAATAATAATAATAATAATAATAATAATAATAATAATAATAATAATAAAAATAATAATAATAATAATAATAATAATCTTCACTTTCAGTGGTGTTAACATTATTTGATTATTTGCTTGTCTTATTGGATTATCAGCATTGAGGCCCTTGGTATTATTGACTTTCTTATACTTACTGAATAGAGTCCTTTGACATCCTAATTCAATAATCGTAAGCCCGTTTCTGTTAATCTACAAACATAAATGGAATATTTATGTTTGTAGATTATAAATTTTTGAATTTCTGTAGAAATATAGGAAATAAAAGAATTACATTGTATTTCACCAATGGCGTATTATTTATTGTAATAAAAAATTAATTGTGGCGTATAAATATTTATATATTTTTTAATATTTAAATAAATATATAAATCTTATTAATAAATATAAATGAATTATTTATTTATTTTTTATTTATATTTATTTACTTGCTATTTATTTATTTACTCTTTATTTGTTTTTTATTTATTTAATATTTTATATTTATTTTTTTATTATTAATTTATTATCTATTTATATATTTATTTATTTAAAAATTGTAATGTAATAATTATTTAATGCGCCGCTTTGGCGAAATGCATTACACTCAATTATTTGTTATTCTTTTTTTCAAAAAAATAAAATTTATGGCGTAAAATTAGAATATATTAAGCTACATTCGAAACACAATATTACGAAAATGCAAAACATTCATTTTGGATATGTCATTTAGTATAGAAACAAGTGTTGATATAACAAATGTGGTGAAACAGTCGTATATATACTAATGGTGTCTGTATATAATTGAGGTTTTTAGGGTTTTTCACGATATATATATAAATATTTATATATGAAATTGGTTATATAGGCGTATATATACCAGCATATACATATATGCTGGTATATAAAAAATTATTATTATTAACCATTAGTGTTTACAAATTATGAAATAAAATATTTTAATATTTATGAATGTTTTAAAGTGCAAATATTAATAATAAATATTATATGAATATTTCGCTTGATTATAATAATTATAATTTTACACATTGATATTGTTTGATTTTCATTATAAATTTTATAAATTAACATTCACATTACATATATTAAAATGACTATATTTATTTACTTAATAATACTAAATTTAATTCATAACATCAATTATATTTAATGTTTATTGGATATTTGTTCCTAATTTATTTAACATTTATATTTTTATTTATTAATATATAAATAAATACTAAATTAATTATAATATAGTAATTATTAGTAATATGAATCATACATTTTATAGGATTAATTTTCTTTTAAAAAAAACAAGTTAATATTGTTTATTATTATTTTAGAGATATATTAAATAATCTGGTTATATAAATAATGGAGTTTTTCAAAAAAAAATTTTTTTTTTTAAAAAAAAAGAATAAAATTTAAATAATTTATAAAAAAAATTATATTTAATGTTTATTGGATATTTGTTCCTAATTTATTTAACATTTATATTTTTATTTATTAATATATAAATAAATACTAAATTAATTATAATATAGTAATTATTAGTAATATGAATCATACATTTTATAGGATTAATTTTCTTTTAAAAAAAACAGGTTAATATTGTTTATTATTATTTTAGAGATATATTAAATAATCTGGTTATATAAATAATGGAGTTTTTCAAAAAAAAATTTTTTTTTTAAAAAAAAAGAATAAAATTTAAATAATTTATAAAAAAAGGAAGTAAGTATAATGAAATTTAACTAATATTATATAATTAACATTTAGAATTTAATTATAAAGGAATAACATTTCATATAATGACAATTATTGTATTGAAATTTATGAATAAAGTTAATTAAAGAAGATGGACACATTCAATGATATTGGAATTGATAATAAATTAGATTGGAACAGAATTAGACATTTAATGGTAATAGGTCTTTTTTCTGGCTTTTTAGTATTAATAGGAGATATGCTAATAGGATGGGGAGTTTCTAACTCTAATCTTTCAGGAATGGAAAAATTTTATTCATACTATTCATCAATTACGGATTCTCGTATTTTTTGGTCATCCTTACTTGGATTTATAGGAATCCCTTTGGAAGGAATATGCTATTTTTCAATCTATCGATTAATTTCTCCTTATTCCAATAAATATGCTCATATGTTTAGAAGCGGTGTTTTAGGTTATATTGCCTTTGGTGGATGTGGAGTCCATGTGCCATGCATAGTATTAGCATTTTTATATAAATATGCATCTGAAGTTAGTCCAGATACTAGTGTGAATATCACAAATAAGTTTCTAACTTTCTTTCTCTTACCAGGAGCTATAGTTTTTTCAATATTTCTATTAGTTCAATCAATAGCTCACATCTTAGCATTTTCCAAAGGATTAACTCCCTATCCGAAATGGTGTTGGATATTTTCCCTTCCAGTTGGAATGTTTGGGACTATTTTAATTAAATTTATCGATCTAATTAAAGAATATGCTTTTATTAATTCTTTCACAACAGGTTGGATCAGTATTGGAAATATTTGGATGTTTGGTGGTTTATTATTACTCATGAATAAAACAAAAAACAATTCAATAAAGATATAATTATATAATAATTATAAAATATAATATATGAAAAAGATATAATTATATAATAATTATAAAATATAATATATGAATTAATAATAAACTAACGTTTAAAATAATAATGAAAAACTGATATATTAATTATTATAATATTGAAAGATTCATAAAAAATTAATTAAAAAAGAAAGAATTTAATTAATACAATTGTTTATAACTATATAATTATATCATCAATTACTATATCAAAATATTTTTAAAGGAATAAAAAAAAAGAAAGAAAGAAAAAAAATTTTTAAACCATTTTTTTTTTTTTTTTTTTTTTTTTTTTTAATTTGTACTAAACACAAAAAAATATCAATATAAATACTTTTAAATGAATAAAATTAATATATCATTTATATAAGTTATATTTATGAGTAAAAAAATTATTATAAATATATAATATTAGTATTTTTAAATATACTATAATTTTCTCTATTAAAAAGAAACAAAATAATTGTAATAACTTATATTGTAAATAACTATGTTATTAATATAGTTTAACTATTAAACATTTATTATTTATAAATTTTTAAGAAATATATTAATAAAATATTATAATATTATTCCATTTATTTAATTTATTTACTGATTGACTTATTAAACACAAAATTTTCTCTTAATTAAACTAGGAGAAAAAAAATAATAATAATAATAAAAAAAAATAAAATTTATAATTATTATTTTATATTTTGTTTTAATAAAATAATAAATTTTATTAATTAATAATTATCTATTTTTTGGGTATTACAAAAAAAAAAACAAAAAAAAAAACAAAAAAAATTTTTTTTTGTGTAAAGAAATATATAATAATTCTGGAGGAAATCACATAGTAGTACCTATAAAAAATTATAACAAAAAGGTTTTTTTCTATAGATAAATTTTTTTAACATTAATTATTATTTTTTTTTTTATTAATATAAATGAATATGTATTACAAACAATAAAAAAGATATGTAGAAAGTATATTCTTCATTGCAAGAATTATAAATTAGTTATTTTTAATAATATTCTTATTTTTAATAAAAAATATTATATTGTAATAATAAAAGGAATATATAAAGGATGAATAATAATAAAAGGAATTCAAAAATAATTGAATTTTTTTTTTCTCTAAAATTTTAAACTTTCATTATTTAAAAAAAAAAAATCTAAAAATAATATTATATTCTTTGTTTAGTGAATACCACACTATCTATTTTAAAGATGTTACTTCTAGATTTTATTATTTTTTATTTGTTAGGAAGGGAAAATTCCCTCATACTTGCTGAAATACATAGTATTTTTGAGCTTTTTTATTTTAAATTTTTTAACATTCATTTTTATTTTTAATTTATAATGTACTTTTCACTATTTTTTTATAATAAGATTAATAAATTTATGGAAGTGTATTCTCTTCCCTGAATAAAAAAGATAGTATGATATTAATATTCTAAATAATTTTATTTTTCATTTTCCAATTATATTATAATTTCATAAAAAGGAAAAATTAAAGAAACATTATAAAAATTATAAAATATATTATTAAATATTAGATTATTAAAAATTATATAATTATTATATATATTATATATTATAAAAAATAATTTAATAATGTACATTACTTTATATCAAAAATGTACAAAATTAATTATGTGGCTATAAAATATTTTAAATGTTGATTGGTCTATTAATTTTTTAGAAAATCACTAAAAGATTTCTCAATTGAATCAATTTAGTTCCTTCTTTTCCAATATATAATTCGGCTACATCGAAAGGTAGATTTTAATGATGGATGAATATGTGAATGAATGTTAAGAAGCTTTATTAATTAATAAAGCTTTATAGTAATATATATATTTTTTATTTAAATTGTCTTGTCAATAAATAATAATAATTTTATATTATATTCTTATCAAATTAAGAAGTATAAAGATGACCCGGTACGCCGCCACTCCAGAAAACCTCGATAAAGGTATATTATGAGTGTTTAAACTATAATATAAAAATAGTTTATTGTTTAATAAATATTAATATAATTATTTTTAATTAGCTGCTAAGGCTAGTGGTTCTTACCTTCGTGTTCACTTCAAGGTATATAATAAAATCAATAATTTATAACTTTTATATAATTAATATATGTGAATAAATTGCTAATGAAACAAAAAAAAATATTAATAGAATACCAGAGAAGCTGCAAAGACCATCTCTGGAATGAAGCTCACTAAGGCTGTTAAGTTCTTAAATGATGTTAAGGAAATGAAACAATGTGTTCCATTCAGAAGATTCTCTAAGGGTGTTGGTCGTTGTGCTCAAGCCAAGAACCACAACATTTCTCAAGGTAGATGGCCAATTAAGAGTGCTGAATTCTTATTAGGTCTCCTTAAGAATGCTGAAAGCAACGCTGAAGTTAAGGGACTCAATTTGGATAATCTTGTCATCAAGCACATTCAAGTTAACCAAGCTCCAAAGCAACGTAGAAGAACTTACAGAGCTCATGGTCGTATCAACGCTTACTTAAGTCACCCATGTCACATTGAAGTTATTGTTGCTGAAGAAAACGAAGCTGTTGAAAAGGCTACTGAAAAGACTGTTTCCTTAAACAAGAGAATGGCCGCTAGAGCTGCCAGAATCGGAGCTTACTAAATTTGATGTGTATAAAATTTAAATTTTTAATAAATAAGAGTTTAAAATCATTTATATATTAAATTTTTATATAAAATATAAATTTATTATTATAATTATTGTGTTTAAAAATTAAATAAACAATTCAGGATGACAATGCTATAAAAAGAAGTTAAATGGAAAATTTACGATATTGGGAATTGTGTGAATGAATTTGTGATAAAATGATAAATTTTAAAATAACAGTATTCGAAAATAATGGTTAAATGTGATTTGTATAAGAAGAAATAATAGGTTTAATAAGTGAACTTATGGAAAATAATATTAATTTTACATTATTGAAAGATAATATGCAAAGAGTAGAATATATTATGAAATAATTTTTTTACAAAAGAATTTTATAGTAAATAGATGAAAATAATAGAATTATACTAATGTGTAGGGTTCAAAATTTGTTTCCTAGTAATAATTTATTCATTTGTTACATACATCATTGTATATATATATACGAACTTATAATACGCTATTCTAAATAAATACTTCAAGGAAAGTCTAATAAAAATCAATATATTTTTTAGTAATATTATTGCAATAAATGAAATAGAAATTATATGTTTAACCATGTTAGTTTATTTGATAAAAATTGGAAAAATAAGTATCTTAACAACAAAATAATAATTATATTTGAAGTATAATCGTAAAAATTAGGTAATTATAAATTTAAATATATATATTTATTAAATATTAAATTGATTATTTAATATACTATTTGTATTATGAATATAATTTTTTATTTTGAAATATTTTATAAATTTCAATATTATTTACTTTATAATTATACAATGAATTAAAGTATCTTGCTAACACAGTATCAATTATTGTAGTAGTAAACCTTGTTAATTACTTTTTGATTAGTATATTGTAAAAATTCTTCATCATTACGAGCGTTAAACGTCATTACCTTATTACGAAGAACCTTATTAGTAACCTTTCGAATTCACAGAAAATAAATAATAATAATTATTCTTTTCATAACGAAAATGTAGGAATTAATTTTTTTGATAATATTTCCCTTAGTTCGAGGGTGAATTTTGTAAATACCACGGTATCTTCTTTGCGGATGTTAAACTTTATTTTTTTATTTTATATAAAGTATTATTATTCACATAAATTATATTATTATATAGAGATGCGAAACCTACAGAATATAGTATAAAATTTGCTACAACTTAAATAATAAAAACTATTTTAAAAAAGAAAATATATTAATACAAATTTCAATATTGTGATTATGTCAATATTTAATTTGGTTTACAGAAGTGCTATTGGACATTGCATTATTTTATTTTACAAAAATTTACTTTTTTTTTTTTTTTGTGTTTAATTGTAATAATAAATGTCTTTTAGTTTTATATTTTTTTAAAGTATTTTTAAAGTATATTAATTTAAATTTTAAATTAAATTTTATTTTTTATTATATATTTAATTACATCATAATATATAACCATAAATATAAAATAAATAATGTATTTCTTGACTATCTTATTTAGTAATTTTTTATAATAATTAATGTTCAAAGTTGTTGGTTCAGAGATCACGAAAATAATATATATATTTAATATCTTTATTTATTTATTATAATTAATACTAATATATTTATATAATTTTCCCCGAGCAGGGGTGTACTCGATTTATGTATTTAAATCGCCTGCAAGGGGAATTAACTTTACTCTTATAAAGTAGATCCACAGTACTGGTGCAAAATAGTAGTAAAGTTATATTTTGTGTTAATTAATAACATTATGCGCAATGGTAATGTTATTGGTAAAATTTTTCTGGTGAACACTCACTGCGGAATATAATGGTGCATTTTTGGAACATTGTTAAATAAGTTACACCCAAGAATTAGTAATACATTTTCATTGTATTTCTATTTTCATGTAGTATTACTATTCTCATGTAAGAATCTATTGTATTCAATTGTATTTCAACTTTATATTTCATGTATCACGTTGTAAGAGATTGATTCACTCTAAATCTTGTAGTAATTTATTTAACTCTTTACTAATTTTGTGCCATTTTATTTCATCAATTCAATCTTAGTCATTAAATACTTTATGATATTCAATTTAAATAATATACTGAAAAAAGTGCTAAATCAAATTATTTTTCAATCATTCAACAAACTACTAATTATCGAAATTATTTACTCCAAAAAGATATAAAATTATTACAATTCTCATTATACTCAAGACTTTATATTAAAAATTGACTTTTTTTTATTTTTTTTTTTTAGTTATTAATTTTTAGTTTTTTTATTACTATTATGGAAATCCAATTTATAAGAAATAAGAATTTCATTCTAAGAGGTTCAAGGTGCCACGGTATACCAATGGAGAATACGAAACTACTCTTTATCCGCGGACTTCGATCTTGGCCAGAAATCAAAATGAGAAGACATTTAAAGAAAACTCTGAATGAATTAAATGATAAGGTTTTATCAGTTAAACGTATTGCTAATTTTAATGATGCATTCTTTAAAATTAAAATAGTAGGTAATGAAGAAGAATTAACATCTATTACTGATTGTATTGTTAATAGTTTCAAACGTGCTTCAATTAATGTTATTAATTGTAGCAAAAGGAATCATAAATACAGTTTTTCTTCACTCAAAAAGAAACATTTTGCCTTATCAGAAAAAGTGAATTCATCTTATAATATCAACTTATTCACTACTTCAAATTCAAATGCAGATTCAAGTCAAAATTCAAATTCAAGTTCAAATACTGATTCATGTTCAAGTTCAAGTACTAGCTCAAGTTCAAGTTCAAGTACAAGTTTAAGTACAAGTTCAAGTACAGGTTCAAGTTCAAGTTCAAGTCCAAGTTCAAGTACAATTTCAAGTTCAAGTTCAAGTACAAGTTCAAGTACAAGTTCAAGTTCAAGTTCAAGTTCAAGTACAAGTTCCAGTTCAATTTCAAATTTATGTTTAAATTCAGTTTCAAGCTCAGATTCAAATTCAAATTTCAGTTCAATCAATTATAATAATTCCAATAATATTAATAACACTCATATTAATAATAATACAGTTAAAGAATTTTCTCTATGTGTCAGTTGGAATACTAATGGATGGAACTTTGATAAAAAAGACAGTGTTGAATTCTTTATTTCAATGTACAAACCACTTTTCTTATGCTTTCAGGAAACAGGAAATGGTTCAGGTTCTAGCAGTAAATATCCATGTCGAGTATCATTAAAAAACTACAAACATTTCTTCAAAAAAGCTAATAATGAAATTCCCGGTAAAAGAGGTCTTTATATTGGGTTTCATAATTCTTGTCAAGCCTCTCTTGAAAACAACACTTATGAGTATATTATTTCCTTGTATACTTATAATTTTTGGAATTTCACTAAATGTTCTATTGGTAATGTGTACGTACCTCATAGTGGCCATAGCCTTCATGCTAGAGCTGCTAGAATTGAAATATTGTCTTGGTTAAATAGTCACTCTTCTCATCCTTCAATGTTGGTTGGTGATTTTAATTTACCTACTGAGAAATTAAGTAATTTGCTCTCTAAATTTAGTAATTGGAAAATTCTTCCCTTATGGGGCTCCCCAATTTCATGGAGTAGAGGTAATAGAGAATCTGCTATAGATCATGCGATTGTCAATGATCATATGTTAGATTTACTTTCATATGGTACTTTTATTGACTTTCCCCCCATTTCGGATCATAAACCTTTATTAATAAAAGGTAAATGTTTTTCATCAGTTAATTCAGATAATTCTTTCTCTCTGCCTAAAAAGACAGTTAAATGGGATAGATTAAAATGTATAAATGAAAAAGAATCAATTTTTGACAACAACTATTTTAGTGTATTAGAGGAAGTGATTCCAGATCCTAATATTAGTATTGATGATATTTCAAAGAAATTTATTTCAACTTCATTCAATATTGCTAAGGAACTTAATATCACGTCAATTTCAGAAGTTCGAAAATCTTTTTTTCATATGTCGCAGAAAATATTTAATTTGCAAAAACTCAAAATGAAATTATATAAATCCATTAAAAGAAGAGGTTCTTATCATAATTTAGATGAATTTGAAGAATTAATTGATAAATATAATAGAATGTGCAAAATTATTCATCATATGTGTAATATTTATAGGAAAACTGAATACCAACATTGGATTAATACAGGATGTGAATATATGAAATCTCATAACCCTAAAAAAGCTTGGAAATGGCTTAAAACAACAGCAAAAGTAGATAAATTTAAAAATATGTCAAATTCTCCAGTAAAGGACAAAAATGGTAAACTAGCTACTTCTACTAAAGAACAGTTAGAAGTATGGCACAATCACTATAAAAAACTTGCTTCAAGTCATTCTGATATCAATAGTGCATTAATCGAATGGTCTAATAAATTTTCCAATGGAACAATTAGGTATACGAGACACAATGAATGGGATATAAATCAAGACATCAGTATAGAAGAAATTAGAGAAGCAATTTTGGCTACTCCAAATTATAAAGCTTCAGGCCCGGATGGAATTCCTATTGAATTTTATAAAGCTTTAATTCCTCCGGATGACGAAAATTCAGTAAATAATTCTTCTTCTGGTTTAAATTGTTTACAGAAGATATACTCAAGAATTTGGAATGGAGAATTTCCTAGCTCATGGAATGAAGCAAGTATTATATCTATTCCTAAAAAAGGAGATGATCTATCTGATTGTGACAATTATCGAGGTATCTCTCTGATTAACAATGGTATTAAACTCATTTCGAAAATAGTCTCCAAAAGAATTTCAGAATATGGACTTAAAAATAATTTTATTAGGCCAGAGCAATTTGGATTTCGTACTAAAGAAGAATGTGTTAGTTTATTTATTTCAATTCGAGAAATTTGTCAAAGGCGTAAAAATGATAATAAAGAAACTTACCTAGCTTTTCTAGATTTAAAAAAGGCATATGATTCTGTTCCAATAGGTAATATTTTATATAAATTAGATGCTTTAGGTATTAGAGGTAAATGTTATCAATTTATAAAAAATCTATATTTGACATCCAAAGCTAGTGTTAAAATTGATGATCAATATTCGGAATCTTTTAATATTATGAAAGGAGTTAGACAAGGTTGTCCACTATCACCAATTCTTTTCAATCTTTTTATTAATGACATTTTTAATGATGTTTCAGAACTTGGAATTCCTTTAGGCGAATCTAGATGTTGTGGTGGACTCTTTGCAGATGATATTGTTCTATGCGCACCATCAAGAACTAAGTTGAAAAAAATGCTTAAGAAGGTAAATGAATGGGCTAAATTTAATATGATGAATTTTGGAATTAATAAGTGTGCAACGATGGTGATTCGACCAGACACACCTCTTTTTCAAAATAAAAGAGATCCTACTTTTTATCTTGCTGGTCAACCAATTCCAATAACTAAATGTTATACCTATTTAGGTATACCATTTGATAAAAGCTTATCGTTGAAACCTATTATTAAATTACTTAACTCTAAAGTAACTAAAGCTCTCTTTTCTGTTAGTAAATTTCTTTCAAATTCCAAAATTCCTATTCCATTTAAGAAGATTATAATTAACTCTTATGTACTTAGTAAAGTCTCTTACTTTGCACCTTTACTTGGTTCGAATAAAACGAGAACAAATAATACTCAGAAATTAATTAATAAAGGATTAAGATGGATTGCAGGTATACAAAAAGCCAAATCATTTATTAATGTATATTCTATTTCAAAAGATTTACATATTCCTCCATTGTCAGCTAAGTGTGCTTTGTCTCAGGTCAAATGTTTTGATAAATGGAAAAATTCAAATTGTATTATTTCCTATTTAGTTAATAATATTCCAAAATCTAGAAAATATACATGGACAAAAGAAAGTAGAACTCTTAAACGTAAACTGGAGAAAAGAGGTAATAACGATAATAAAATCAAGGATTTTTATTGGAAAAGAGATATGAAAATCAATTCTATTAAAGCTGAGTTTTATGACAAAAACAAATTCGAAGAAACATCAAAATTTATAAAACTTTGTTATGACTATCCTGATCTTTCATATGGTTTCTATTGGCTATTGAGAGCACGAAGCGGATATAGATTAGATGCTAGAATTGCTAAAGCTGCAAAAATAGTGGACCAAATGTGTCCTAATTTTTGTCCCTGTTGTAAAAGTAATAAACAATGGATAAGTCATTGGTTAATTGATTGTCCCTTTTTCAATCATACTCGTAGTAAAGTTAATGATAAAATTTTATTTTTATATAATGCTTTTTACCGTGGCAACCTAACAAATGATATTGTTAATAGTAATAATGATAATAGTAATAGTAATAATAGTAATAGTTATAATAGTAATAATAATATTAGTAATAGTATTTTTAGTAATGTTAGTAATAGTATTGAAAATAATGTGTATATTGATTCTAGTGTGTGTGAAAAAGTGTTTAATTTCCTTCTTGGAGGTCGAAGTATTAATAACAGTACAAGGGAATGGAAGGATCTATTTAAGTGCCAGATGAAATCAGGTGCTTATTCTGATACTCCGTTCTTAGTGGTTACTGCGGCACTTCTCCAATCGATTATACCTATTGCTATTGGCCAGCAATGGTCTTTGTTCAATAGGTTCAAATCGAATCGTACTACTACTACCAAGAGCGTCAATGCTGAAGAAACAGTAAGACAGGCCAGCAGGGCTAGCGCAACCAATGAAGATCATAATTTTGTATCTTAAAATTATGATTAACATTGCGAAGTCAAAGTTAATTATTATACTTCAGTATAATAATGCCCTTGTGAAGTCTTACAAATATTAATTAAATGAAACTAGAATATATTATACCATTATTTTATTTTTATTTTGTGTTTTATTTTTTGTTTATTTTTTTATCTTTTTTTTTTTATTATTTTATTACATGTATTTTATCAAATATTTAATTAATAAAGATGAAACAAGTTTGCTGCCGTTAAAAAAAAAATTTATATAATTTATTATTTCCGAAATAAGAAAAACACAAAACAAAAACAATAATAAAATTTAATTAAACTATAAAAACTATATACAAATAAAGTTGAAATTAATGAGGCTTAATATGGCGTATTAGATATGTTATGCATAATATTCATATGATATTGCTAATGATATGCGGTCCCCGAGCAGGGGTAAACTCGATTTATGTATTTAAATCGCCTGCAAGGGGAATTAACTTTACTCTTATAAAGTAGATCCACAGTACTGGTGCAAAATAGTAACAAAGTTATATTTTGTGTTAATTAATAACATTATGCGCAATGGTAAAATTTTTCTGGTGAACATTCACTGCGGAATATAATGGTGCATTTTTGGAACATTGTTAAATAAGTTACACCCAAGAATAAGTAATACATTTTCATTGTATTTCTATTTTCATGTAGTATTACTATTCTCATGTAAGAATCTATTGTATTCAATTGTATTGTTAATAGTTTCAAACGTGCTTCAATTAATGTTATTAATTGTAGCAAGAGGAATCATAAATACAGTTTTTCTTCTCTCAAAAGGAAACATTTTGCCTTATCAGAAAAAGTGAATTCATCATATAATATCAACTTATTCACTACTTCAAATTCAAATGCAAATTCAAGTCAAAATTCAAATTCTTGTTCAAATACAGATTCATGTTCAAGTTCAAGTACAAGTTCAAGTACAAGCTCAAGTTCAAGTTCAAGTACAAGTTCAAGTACTAGTTCAAGTTTAAATTCAAGTTCAAGTACAAGTTCAAGTTCAATTTCAAATTTATATTTAAATTCAGTTTCAAATTCAGATTCAAATTCAAATTCCAGTTCAATCATTTATAATAATTCCAATAATATTAATAACACTCATATATATTAATAATAATACAGTTAAAGAATTTTATCTATGTGTCAATTGGAATACTAATGGATGGAACTTTGATAAAAAAGACAGTGTTGAATTCTTTATTTCAATGTACAAACCACTTTTCTTATGCTTTCAGGAAACAGGAAATGGTTCAGGTTCTAGCAGTAAATATCCATGTCGAGTATCATTAAAAAACTACAAACATTTCTTCAAAAAAGTTAATAATGAAATTCCCGGTGAAAGAGGTCTTTATATTGGGTTTCATAATTCTTGTCAAGCTTCTCTTGAAAACAACACTTATAAGTATATTATTTCCTTGTATACTTATAATTTTTGGAATTTCACTAAATGTTCTATTGGTAATGTGTACGTACCTCATAGTGGCCATAGCCTTCATGCTAAAGCTGCTAGAATTGAAATATTGTTGTGGTTAAATAGTCACTCTTCTCATCCTTCAATGTTGGTTGGTGATTTTAATTTACCTACTGAGAAATTAGGTAATTTGCTCTCTAAATTTAGTAATTGGAAAATTCTTCCCTTATGGGGCTCCCCAATTTCATGGAGTAGAGGTAATAGAGAATCTGATATAGATCATGCGATTGTCAATGATCATATGTTAGATTTACTTTCATATGGTACTTTTATTGACTTTCCCCCCCATTTCGGATCATAAACCTTTATTAATAAAAGGTAAATGTTTTTCATCAGTTAATTCAGATAATTCTTTCTCTCTGCCTAAAAAGACAGTTAAATGGGATAGATTAAAATGTATAAATGAAAAAGTATCAATTTTTGACAATAACTATTTTAGTGTATTAGAGGAAGTGATTCCAGATCCTAATATTAGTATTGATGATATTTCTAAGAAATTTATTTCAACTTCATTCAATATTGCTAAGGAACTTAATATCACGTCAATATCAGAAGTTAGAAAATCTTTTTTTCATATGTCGCAGAAAATATTTAATTGCAAAAACTCAAAATGAAATTATATAAATCCATTAAAAGAAGAGGTTCTTATCATAATTTAGATGAATTTGAAGAATTAATTGAAAAATATAATAGAATGTGCAAAATTATTCATCATATGTGTAACTTTTATAGGAAAACTGAATACCAACATTGGATTAATACAGGATGTGAATATATGAAATCTCATAACCCTAAGAAAGCTTGGAAATGGCTTAAAACAACAGCAAAAGTAGATAAATTTGAAAATATGTCAAATTCTCCAGTAAAGGACAAAAATGGTAAACTAGCTACTTCTACTAAAGAACAGTTAGAAGTATGGCACAATCACTATAAAAAACTTGCATCAAGCCATTCTGATATCAATAGTGCATTAATCGAATGGTCTAATAAATTTTCCAATGGAACAATTAGGTATACGAGACACAATGAATGGGATATAAATCAAGACATCAGTATAGAAGAAATTAGAGAAGCAATTTTAGCTACTCCAAATTATAAAGCTTCAGGCCCGGATGGAATTCCTATTGAATTTTATAAAGCTTTAATTCCTCCGGATGACGAAAGTTCAGTTAATAATTCTTCTTCTGGTTTAAATTGTTTACAAAAGATATACTCAAGAATTTGGAATGGAGAATTTCCTAGCTCTTGGAATGAAGAAAGTATTATATCTATTCCTAAAAAAGGAGATGATCTATCTGATTGTGACAATTATCGAGGTATCTCTCTGATTGACAATGGTATTAAACTCATTTCGAAAATAGTCTCCAAAAGAATTTCAGAATTTGGACTTAAAAATAATTTTATTAGACCAGAGCAATTTGGATTTCGTACAAAAGAAGAATGTGTTAGTTTATTTATTTCAATTCGAGAAATTTGTCAAAGGCTTAAAAATGATAATAAAGAAACTTACCTTGCTTTTCTAGATTTAAAAAAGGCATATGATTCTGTTCCAATAGGTAATATTTTATATAAATTAGATGCTTTAGGTATTAGAGGTAAATGTTATCAATTTATAAAAAATTTATATTTGACTTCCAAAGCCAGTGTTAAAATTGATGATCAATATTCAGAATCTTTTAATATTATGAAAGGAGTTAGACAAGGTTGCCCACTATCACCAATTCTTTTCAATCTTTTTATTAATGACATTTTTAATGATTTTTCAGAACTTGGAATTCCTTTAGGCGAATCTAGATGTTGTGGTGGACTCTTTGCTGATGATATTGTTCTATGCGCACCATCAAGAACTAAGCTAAAAAAATGCTTAAGAAGGTAAATGAATGGGCTAAATTTAATATGATGAATTTTGGAATTAATAAGTGTGCAACGATGGCGATTCGACCAGACACACCTCTTTTTCAAAATAAAAGAGATCCTACTTTTTATCTTGCTGGTCAACCTATCCCAATAACTAAATGTTATACCTATTTAGGTATACCATTTGATAAAAGATTATCGTTGAACCCTATTATTAAATTACTTAACTCTAAAGTTACTAAAGCTCTCTTTTCTGTTAGTAAATTTCTTTCAAATTCCAAAATTCCTATTCCATTTAAGAAGATTATAATTAACTCCTATGTACTTAGTAAAGTCTCTTACTTTGCACCTTTACTTGGTTCCAATAAAGATAGAACTAATAATACTCAGAAATTAATAAATAAAGGATTAAGATGGATTGCAGGTATACAAAATGCCAAATCATTTATTAATGTATATTCTATTTCAAAAGATTTACATATTCCTCCATTGTCAGCTAAGTGTGCTTTGTCTCAAGTCAAATGTTTTGATAAATGGAAAGATTCAAATTGTATTATTTCCTATTTAGTTAATAATATTCCAAAATCTAGAAAATATACATGGACAAAAGAAAGTAGAACTCTTAAACGTAAACTAGAGAAAAGAGGTAATAACGATAATAAAATCAAGGATTTTTATTGGAATAGAGATATGAAAATCAATTCTATTAAAGCTGAAATTTATGACAAAAACAGATTCGAAGAAACATCAAATTTTATAAAACTTTGTTATGAATATCCTGATCTTTCATATGGTTTCTATTGGCTATTGAGAGCACGAAGCTGATATAGATTAGATGCTAGAATTGCTAAAGCTGCAAAAATAATAGATCAAATGTGTCCTAATTTTTGTCCCTGTTGTAAAAGTAATAAACAATGGATAAGTCATTGGTTAATTGATTGTCCCTTTTTCAATCATACTCGTAGTAAAGTTAATGATAAAATTTTATTTTTATATAATGCTTTTTACCGTGGCAACCTAACAAATGATATTGTTAATAGTAATAATGATAATAGTAATAGTAATAATAGTAATAGTTATAATAGTAATAATAATATTAGTAATAGTATTTTTAGTAATGTTAGTAATAGTATTGAAAATAATGTGTATATTGATTCTAGTGTGTGTGAAAAAGTGTTTAATTTCCTTCTTGGAGGTCGAAGTATTAATTACAGTACAAGGGAATGGAAGGATCTATTTAAGTGCCAGATGAAATCAGGTGCTTATTCTGATACTCCGTTCTTAGTGGTTACTGCGGCACTTCTCCAATCGATTATACCTATTGCTATTGGCCAGCAATGGTCTTTGTTCAATAGGTTCAAATCGAATCGTACTACTACTACCAAGAGCGTCAATGCTGAAGAAACAGTAAGACAGGCCAGCAGGGCTAGCGCAACCAATGAAAATCATAATTTTGTTTCTTAAAATTATGATTAACATTGCGAAATCAAAATTAATTATTATACTTCAGTATAATAATGCCCTTGTGAAGTCTTACAAATATTAATTAAATGAAACTAGAATATATTATACCATTATTTTATTTTATTTTGTGTTTTATTTTTTGTTTATTTTTTTTTATCTTTTTTTATTATTTTATTACATGTATTTTATCAAATATTTAATTAATAAAGATGAAACAAGTTTGCTGCCGTTAAAAAAAAAAAAAAAAAAAAATGATATGCGGGACTTTTATGTGCAATAATTTATAAGCAGTGGGTTTTTAAAATTATGATTGTTTAGTAAAATTTATTAATAATATTATAATATTCGTACAATTAAAATTATAATACTAATTCCTAAAAATTTACAAGAGAGTCCTCTATTTCTAATATAAATAATCTAATCTATTTATAAGAAATAGGTATTATATTAATTATATATTCTAATATATAGAACTATATTAATTTTATATGAATTAAAGTATTATAATTATTATAATTATAATAATATATATTGAAATAAATAAAATAAAATAATTATTATCAAAAAAGATATAAATTTAATATTTAATAATTAATATTAAATATACAAATATGTTACTACTCATATTTGTTTTATATCACTAATACTTAACGAATAATATTAATTTTTTATATAATTTTATGATAAAAATTATTATTAATATAGTATTATTGTAAAATTTTTCATTTTTATAAATTAAATAAGAATAAAGAAATTTAATCTAAAAAATAAAAATTATATTTATTTAGAGAAACAAAAATTATATATAATTAATACAATATTAATATTAGTACACCTATATCAGGTGTACTAATTACAGCTTTCTGTGATTCTGATGATAATCCATGGTTATCCTTTCTAAAGTGGCTTCTAGTACGAAGAGAGAAAACTGGAATACTGGAAGACTGTAGAAAGTGAATTTAATGTTTTATATTGTTTTAAACTGGTTATGTAGTAACATTGGAGTTGTGTAATTAATAATATCATGTAGTTTCTACATATTATCATTGTAATGAATCTATTGTATTTTTTACTTTAGCATTATTTTGTATATGTATTTTTCTATAGTATCATTTATACTTTCATGTAGCTATTGTAAAACGGAAATGTAGGAGATTGATTCACTCCAATGCTTGTGTTTAAGACATTATTTAACGGATGGGAATTTTTTTTATAGTCTTTCTCTATTAACATTTTTCTTTTTTAAATATACATTTAGCTAATTTATGATTATTCAACAGAAAATTTTAACATCTTAAAGAGCTTTATTAATTGAAAGAATTATAATCAGTCAAAAGATAAAAAAAAACGATTATTCATTTTAACAGTATATACAAGTAATTTTATATCAATAAATTTCTAACCCTTGTGTAAATTTATAAATCTTATATCAGTAATACCGGATAAAATCAATTATTTACAAAATCTAAAAACTATTAAATCATCAAGAACAATTATATATTTTCAAGCTTTCATATATTCAACACCAATATTTTTTTTTTATACTATTTAAAGAGAATTTACTTTCTCTTTTTTTATTTTATTTTATTTTATTATATATATAAAAAAAAAAAAAAAAAATTTTTTTTGTCTATTTTTTATTATTATTATTATTTTTTATTTTATTCTTCTTTTATTTTATTTTTTAGGCTTTCTTGAAATGGATAATACTTCTTCAAAGTCAGCAATTATACCTGTTTTGCGGCGAGGCCTTCGAAGATACGATATTCAGAATAAAGATTTCATTCTTATCTTTATTTATGATCTTCAATCATGGTCTGTTAGTAAACATTGGGAATTTCTTAGTAAACGTATTTCCAATTACATTGCAATAGTTTATAGAATTACAAAAAAAACACACACCTAATATGGAAAATTACTTCATTTTAAGGATAAACTATGATAAACCCACTTATTATCTAAATATTTTATTTCTTCTCACTAGATGCCTTCCTATATATAAAATTAATTGGATCAACGAAATTCGAACTTTCAATTATGTTAAGAAATTCAGCAATAAATTTTCTTCTTTTGAAACTAAATCAATGGTATAAGATTTTTTTTATAGTAGCATTTACTCACCTATTCAATTCTTCAATCTTTATGTCAGTTGGAACATTAATGGATGGAATGATGAAAAACGTGATGGTATTAGATTCTTTAATGAAATTTTTAAACCTATCTGTATTTGCTTGCATGAGGTCGGTAATAGCCAATATCTTAATGTACATTCAAATAATTACCCATTTCTTTGTCACTATAATACTATTTTACGAAAAACTAATCCAAATATACCCGGTATGAGAGGTCTTAGTATAAGTGTACATCGTTCTTGTTAATCTTCTCCTGATCCTTTTGAATATAAGTATATCATTTCTGTCAACATTCTTTTTTCTTCTTTTTGGGGAATTAAATGCATTATTGGTAATATTTATGTTCCTACGGTCACTCATAAGGAAGAAAGAAGGAATGCCTTTTCAGAAATTACTAACTGGATAAAGAAACATACTAATACACCTTCTATTCTTGTAGGTGACTTTAATATGTCTAAATCCCAATTAGAAAGTTTACTTAATAAATCATCTCATCAGTGGTTCATTAAAAACTTATCAGGTCTCGATTTCACATGGGCTCGGGATGGTAGATCGTCTTGTATTGATCATGTTTTATTTAATTGTAAAATGAAGGAATACATTAATAAGGTATCTGTTTGTAGTACATTCAATGATATATCTGACCACTTCCCTCTTATCCTTTCCTGTAAGAAAGATGACTCAGAAGGTTTTCATACTCCTCCTCCTTCTAGAAGATTCAAGTGGTCCCAACATATATGTAATGAAAAGCATAATGAAATATTCTCAAGTAACTACTTCTCAATTCTTCTTAATGAATTTAATGATAATAAAGAATTAAGTTCTAATGAAATGGTCAATAAATTTATAGAAACAGCTAATAAAATTGGTGATAAAGTTCATGCTAGAGTTCCTTGTGATCTTAAAGGCTCAGCTTTCCACTGCCCTTATTATATCAAGAAACTTTCTCATGAAAAGCATGTTGCATTTAATGAAATCAAAAATTTTTCTTTAGGTCCTAATCTTGAAAAGCTTGATGAATTTTTAAATTTGCTTCGTGAATATAAAAATATATGTGGTAAAGTTAGGTCAATTAAGTTTTCTATTAAATCAAAACAATTTTATCAGTCAATAGAATCTGCATGTAATGATTGTTACTTGATTGGTTGTTGGATTCTCGTTTGCTTATTCTCCAGGGTACTCCTTTGATTCAGAGTTCTTGTCTTTTAGTTCTCTTGTCTATTCTCTTGATGAATTTTTAAATTTGCTTCGTGAATATAAAAATATATGTGGTAAAGTCAGGTCAATTAAGTTTTCTATTAAATCAAAACAATTTTATCAGTCAATAGAATCTCCATGTAATGATTTTCGTAATAAAAACGCTAGGAGTGCTTGGTTAAAATTAAAGAAGCTATCTCACCCTATGTACTCAATTCTATTTCGTCAAGCGTTTTAAAGGACAAGCAAGGTAACTTTTTATTTTCTCATTTGGATCAATTAAATCGATTTGCTGAACATTACAGTGAACTAGCTTCTGATGTTACTCAACACAGTTCGGATAATGAATACTGGGTAAGTTTATTTGGAACTAATCCTAATAATAATCCTACTTGGGATATTAATGATTTTATTACTATGGAAGAAATTCAAAACACTGTAATTGATATGAAAAATAATAAAGCTCCTGGACCCGATGGTATTCCGATTGAATACTTTAAAGCCTTCCTTAGTAAATCTGATTTATCCGATAATCAAAATGATTTTTCAGTTGCTGACGACTCTGATTGTGCTAAATGTTTACTTTCATTATTTAACAAAATCTGGGATGGTGATTTCCCTGAAGAGTGGAATTCGGCTTCTATAATATCAATACCAAAAAAAGGAGATCTTTCGGATTGTATTAATTATCGTGGTATTTCTCTTATTAATGTTGGCTTAAAAGTTATTTCAAAGATTGTTACTAATAGAATTACTAAATATGCCCTTGAATATAAATTTGTTAGACCTGAACAATTTGGATTTAGAAATAAAGAAGAATGCATAAGTTTATATATTTCAATTAGAGAGATATGTCAAAGAAGAAAATTTCAAGGAAATTTTACTTATCTTGATTTTCTCGATCTTAAAAAAGCCTATGATTCAGTACCTTTCTTTAATATTTTGAGCAAATTATATAACTTAGGAATTAGAGGTAAATGTCATCTGTTTTTAAAGAATGTTTATCTATCCTCTAAAGCTCGTGCTTTTTTTAATGGTAATCTCTCAGAAGAATTTTCAATTAATCGTGGTGTTAGACAAGGATGCCCTCTATCTCCTATTTTATTCAATTGGTTTATTAATGATGTACTGGATAATTGTGATAATTATGGTGTATATTTAGATTCTCAATATTGTTGTGGTGGACTTTTTGCGGATGATATTGTTTTAGTTGCTCCATCTAAACAAGCTCTTAAGAAAATTTTGAATAAAGTTCATGAATGGGCTATTAAAAATGAAATGACTTTTGGAATTAATAAGTGTGCTACTCTTGTTGTAAAACCGATTGACTTTGTTAAACCGATAAATTATGAAGATCCATCTTTCTTTATTGGTAGTAACAAATTACCTAAAACTGACAACTATACTTATCTTGGTATTCCTTTTGATGAATCTTTATCATTGAAACCTATACAATCCAAATTAAACAGTAATTTAAATGTAAAGTTAAATTTGTACTTTCGATTTCTTATTAATAAATTTATTCCTCTCCCATTGAAGATATATGTTTTAATTTCGTTTATTCTTAGTCTTGTTATATGCTATGTTCCTCTCTTTGGTTCATATATGAGCAGATGTTCTAAAGCTCAAAAAATTATTAATAGAGGACTTTATTGGAGTTATGAAATTAAATCTCGCAATTCTTATGTCAGTCTCTATGATATTACACGTGAATTGAGAATACCTCCTCTTTCAGCTATCTGTGCAATATCTCAATTACGATGCTTTAGAAAATGGAAAAATTCGTCATGTATTATTAATAATCTCACTAATAATATCCCTACTATGTCACATTACTCATGGACTAAAGAATCAAGGGCTTTGGATAAGAAATTAAATGATAAGAAAACAAGTGAAATAAAAAAGTTTTATTGGGAAAGAGATGCCTTCAAACTCTCAAAAGCTAAAAAAGCAATTATTTACATGGAGAATGATTTTGGATTTATTTCAGAAATCAGAAACTTAACATTTCAATATCCTAAGTATCAGTTGGGATTCTTTTGGATTTCTCGAATTAGATGTGGTTTTAAATTTGATATTAGTATTTCCATTAAAAGAAAAATCGCCTCAGAAGATTGCCCTAAATGTTGCCCTTGTTGTGATGTTAGTGTACCTAGCTTTTCTCATTGGATCTTTGCCTGTAAAGAATTGGAAAATTACAGAAATAAAACTTTACCTTTTCTAGATGATCTCTTTTTGAAGTTTGAAATGATAATTGAACAAAAATCCTTGGATGTTTCTTTAGATTCAGAAAAGGATTATGATAATAATATTTATTATTATATATTGAGTGCTCTTCTTGGTGGGCGTTCAATATATTCAAGAATTAAAGTTAATGATGAGGAACAGAGACAATTAGTTGACAATATTTTTAAACAAAGTTCAACTTCGTCAACTGTTCCGTATTTTGTGGGGATTGCGGAGTTTCTAACAAATGTAATACCATTAATTTGTCAATCTTTTAGATTGATGATGAAATCGTATTCCATTAAATCTACCGTTGCCGAGAGCGTTGACGTCGAAATGATAAGGCATGATAGATACAGATTCGATTGATAACACTAATACTGAAATTATTACTCGCAGTAATGAACGTGGTGTTATCATCGAGGAATGGGAAAAATTAGAGGCTATTGCTTCTAACGCACTATTATAATTTTATAATATATAATATTTTATTTTTTGTATTTTTTTTTTCTTAAAATCATGTAATTTTATTATTATTGTAATTAAATAAAGTTTTCTCTAAGTCTAAAAAAAAAAGTAATTTATATTTTATATCAAAAGTAAATATCTTCCAAAAGATGTTTCATCATCACTAATTCCAAATTAAAATTCAGTTTTTCTCGTAGCTAATCCTAAAATCAAGATATGGGAGGACTCTTTATTGGTGTTCATTCTTTGTGCTCTTTCTTCCAAGAACCGTTTTTGTACAAATATATCATTTCAGTAAATATCACTTCTTACTGGAATCAAAAATATACTATTGAAAATATCTATTTTCCTCAAAGCAAATAGAAAGAAAGCAAGACTAGTTGCTTTTGATGAACCTTCTCAATGGTTACATTTTCACAATAGAAAAAATGTTCCCGCTGTCCTAGTTGGTGTTTTTAACATGTCATTAAAGAAGATCAAAACATACATTTCAAATAATTTTTTTAATTGGTATATTGCACCTTTATATGGTAATCAATATACTTATGCCAAAGGTACTAGATCATATTGCATTGATCATGTCATCTATAATGAGGCTTTGACAACTCATATTAGTAAGACATCGGTTTGTACTTCATTTTATGGTATTTCTGATCATAAACCTATTTTGCTTTCTTGCAACAAAGTTCTCTCTGATGACTTTATAAGGTCTGCTAAAGTTTCTGAATGGTCTATATATATTTGTAAAACAAAAAATTCGGATATTTTATCACACAATTATTTTTCAATCTTAGCCAATGACCTCGATTCTCATTACAATTTGCTTTCGGCTGATGAAATGGTAGAAAATTTTATCAATACAGCAAATAATATGGGGAAAGATATTAAGGCCTTCATTCCAACAAATTTAAAAGGCTCTGGTTTTCATTGTCTTTATTACATTAAAAAACTGTCTCATGAAAAACATATTGTATTTCGAAATATTAAGCCTTACTTTAATTGTGAAAATGTTGATATTTACCTTTGAACAATTTAATAAATATGAAAAACTTTGTAAATTAATCAAGAAAACTAAGAGTAAATTTCGTTCTGCTAGATACAAGGCCAATATAGTAAAAATCGGTAATTATTTTTTGAATAAAGATTTCAAAAATGGTTGGAGATGTTTAAAAAAAATGGCTAAACCATCTTATTCATCCACTTCACTTACTTGCATTAAATCTAAATTTGGTCATGATATTATCTCTCCTTCTAAGCAATTAGATAGATGGGATGAATATTATAAAGATCTAGCTTCTGACCCCACAAGGTCACAGCCTTAATCGTTACTATTGGAATCATGTTTTACAGAATATTAGTCTTAGATCCTCTGCTTGGAATATCAACGGTCCAATTACGATTGATGATTTTAAAAATACATTTTCATCAATGAAAAACAACAAAGCACCCTGCCCATGAAGAATGCATTAGTTTATTCATTTCGGTAAGAGAAATTTGCCAAAGAAGAAAATTTCAAGGAAAATTCACATATTTAGCCTTTTTAAATCTTAAAAAAGCTTATAATTCAGTTCCTATATTTAACATTCTTACTTATCATTATGGAGTCCGTGGTAAATGTTTTGATTTTCTTTGTAATTTATATACTTCATCTAAAGCACATGCTCGATTTGCTTCAATGTTATCAAATGAATTTCCTATAAAAAAGAGGTGTTCGTCAAGGTTGTCCATAATCTCCAATCTTATTCAATTTATTAATCAATAATATACTAAATAATTGTGAAAAGTAAGGCGTTAGTATTGGAAGAAAAAAGTGTTGTGGTGGACCATTTGCTGATGATGTTGTTCTCACTGCTTCGAGTGCAAAAAATTTAGAAAAGTCATTAAAAAAGGTACATAAATGGGCTAATTTAAATGAAATGACTTTTGGTATTGAAAAATGTGCAATTATGGTTATAAAACTAGTGAACTTCCAATCTCCTCCAAATTATATTGACCCAACCTTCTATTTAGGAATGAATTCAATTCCTAAAGTTTCTAGTTATATTTATCTAGGTATTTCTTTTTCAAATGATCATCATCTATTTCTACGAAGGGTGAATCTCGCCTTAGTAGTTCATTAAATGATGAATCCAGGGAGAGTTAAGTGGACACCACACTATCTATTTTAAAGATGTTACTTCTAGGTTTTATTATTTTTTTATTTGTTAAAAAGGGAAAATTCCCACATAGTACAACTTGCCGAAAAACATAGTATTTTTGAGCTTTTTTATTTTTTTATTTTTTTAAATTTTATTTCTATTTTTAATTTCAAATGCATTTTTCACCTACATATATTTTTCATAATAAAATTAATAAATTTATGGAAGTGTATTCTCTTCCCTGTCTAAAAAAATATTTAATAATATTATTTATTTATTTACATATATATATATATATTTTTTTTTAAAAAAAAAAAAAAAAAAAAAAGGAAAAATATCATGGAATATAAAATATTTTTTACATTTTAAATTGTTATATATTTATATACTTGAATATTAAAAATTAGTATTTATTTTTAATTAATGAACTTCTTCATTCAATGAATAAATAAATATGTAAATAAATAAATAATAAAAAAAACTATATGTTAATTATTATGTAATGTACAATGTATTTCATATTAAAATATGATTTATTAAAATATTAATTAAAATATTACCTTAATATTTTAATTAATATAAAAATTTCTGTTAAGGAGTCAATATAAGATATGATGTGTACACAACAAAATGTATTATTATTTAATTAAATTTAATTTATTATTTATTAATTTATATGATTTAAAAAAGTATTTAAAAAGACTCAAAATATTAATTTCATAAAAAAATTTTCTTTTTATATTTTACATACAAATTATTACTTAATCAAATATTATAAATATTTATAATACTTTAATATACAAAAGTTTAAATATTATATTGAACTTTAACATTCCCCCTACATTAAGTATTATATAATATTTTAATTATTATATACAAGTTTTTTTTTTTTTTTTTTTTTTTTTTTTTTTTTTTTTTTTTTTTTAAAAATATATATATACAATTAAAGAAATATTATTCTTTGAAAATTAAATTTGTAAATTTTGTCATTTGTACTCCTGAGATACTTTTAGTTAATGGATCAGCTAACATGTTTTCAGTATTAATGTATTCTAATTCAATTTCGTTTTTCATAATCTCTTCTTGAATAAATTTATATCTTAAATCTATATGTTTACATCTTCCTTTAGAATTTGTATCTTGAGCAATTGCAATGCATGCCTTATTATCTACCATAATTTTAAATTTTATATCTTGATTAAGATAAAGTTACGTTTTTCTGTAACTGAGATTTCCATGAAATAGGGCTTTTTCCAAGTAAAAATATATATCCACTTGTAGATCTTCTCGTCTTTTCATCGTTAGCAAAATCTGAATCTGAGTATCCGATAAATTTATTATTTTTATTATAATGTAAAGATTTATTTTTTGTACCATTTAAATATTGTAAGATGCTCATTAAATTTTTATAATCAGCTTCTGTTGGATTTTCACATATTCTTGATGCTTCACTTACAGAAAACATTATATCAGGCCTTGACTTTACAGCGATATATAGTAACGCACCAAGTAAAGATTTATATTCTTTTGGATCTATTAAATTTGAATTATTTCTTTCATGTTCTGTAATTTTCCTGCATGGTGTTTTAATTTGTTTTGTTTTCTTCATATTATATTTTTCTATTATTTTATTAATATAATCTATCTGATTTATTTTATAACCATCACTTGTTTTATAAATATTTATACCTATTATTTTAGTTGCATTAGAATCTTTAGAAATTTTATATTTATCTTTTAATTTGCTTACTGTATAGTTTATTTCATTTTTAATTCCTGTTATTAAAATATCATCTGCATATAATGTTAGTAAACATGTTAATTTATTATTTTTATTATATTTCCCAAAGAGACATTTGTCAGTTTTGTAATTTCTAAAACCTATACTTACTAAGTAATTTGATATTTCATTATACCACATTCTTCCAGCCTGTTTTAAACCATAAAGAGCTTTTTTAAGTAGCCAGAATTTATTAGTATTAAAATTTTTATCACCATAAGGAATCTTTGTATAAATCTTTTCTTCCAAATTTGCATTCAAGTAAGCAGCTTTTATATCCAATTGTTTCAAATCCCAGTTGAACTTTGATGCAATAGCGACCGTAAGTCTTAGACTATCTGCTTGGACTGTTGGGGAGTATGTCTCTATAAAGTCTTCTCCAGCAATTTGCTGACAACCAAGAGCCACTAATCTTGCCTTTTTCTTCTTTTTATCCTTTTCGGCAAAGACCCATTTAGTACCAATTATATTTGCGTCAGCTGGTATGTTTTTTACCACTTTCATAACATTGTTGTCGTACATATTTTTTAATTCGTCATCTATTGCTTCTTTCCATTCTTTGGAACATTAATATAAAATAATTAATTATATTATAAAGTCATTAAAATCATTAAAATGTTTTAAAAATTAAAATTAATAATAGGTCTCTTGATATATGAGACTCTTAATCTGTTAAGAGTCATGAATTTGTGGTTTATAATTATGTCAATTTTATTAATATATTTTATGATAAAGAGTTACAAATATTAAATTATATTAATTTACATGCTTTTATATTAACATATTGTGGCTTATACATTACATTACATACATTACATTTTAATACATTTAAACTCATATTTCACATATTCTAACATTCCCCCCTAAACCAAGTTATTCTACTAAATGAATAATTTTGGTTTATAGGTGAATATGTACATAGCAATACATAACAATAATACTTTGTGAAATTTATATCATTATTCTAAACTTTAATTAACTATTAAATTTCTATTTCATATTATATCATTAATTGAATTTTATATATATACTTTATGTATATTATTTGCTAATTTTATCTTAGATATTTATATTATTACCCATTGTACGTTTTTGTGGTTAAAACGCCTAAAACCTTTATAATTTGGGTATTTTTAATATTAAAAATTATTTAAATATGGATTGGACACCTATCTGGGTTTACACCATCCTATTATATTATATTAAGGCAACCTCGTTGGGATTCACGCCAAATTAATAATGACAACACATGGTTTACCTCTTTGGTTTTACGTACTCTTGACAACTCATGGATTAACTCTTTGGTTTTTACGTCATTTTATTTATTTTAATTAGTTAAAAATTTTATTTTCTTTAATAAAATAGTTTGTAATATTCAAAAATAATTTATAATAATCAATTAATGCTTATGATAATTTCATTTATTAAGAGTCTCAAAATAATATGTTCATTTAATATATTTCACGTTTCTTTTTTTTTTTTTCTTTAAGCGTGTTAACTTCATGTAGGGGAATTTCTTGTATTAAGTTATTAGATATTTACGCGTTTTCAGAATTTTTGAAATTTAGTGATCTAAATTTCAATCTTGATCAATTTTGATTTAAATTCCAAAAAATTGACATAATGGCAACCTTTATCATAATATTCTTCTTTTAACTTCTTTATGTCCTTCTTGACATAATATTGTTTCCGGCAAAAAATTCTTTTGCTAAGAATCTTTTTAAGAGTCAGATGAGACTCTTAATCTGTTAAGGAGTCAATATAAGATATGATGTGTACACAACAAAATGTATTATTATTTAATTAAATTTAATTTATTATTTATTAATTTATATGATTTAAAAAAGTATTTAAAAAGACTCAAAATATTAATTTCATAAAAAAATTTTCTTTTTATATTTTACATACAAATTATTACTTAATCAAATATTATAAATATTTATAATACTTTAATGTACAAAAGTTTAAATATTATGTTGAACTTTAACAATTTCTAATAAATAAATATAAATATGAATTAAAAATTATAAATTAAAATATTATCTTAATATTTTTAATTAATAAAAGATAAATAAAAATAAATAATTAATATTAATGTATTTTAATCTATATAGAAAATTTCACATAAACAATTATCATAATAAATTAAAGAATACTATTCAAATATAAATTTAATTATTTACACATGTTATACTAATTTAAAAAAATTAGTTCATATTTTAACATTATTTATTTTCTTCATGATGATCACTGGCAAGATACCTGACCCTAATTACGTCGTTATTTATACATAAATGGGAAGAGTCCTTTTGCCCTCTTCTCTCATTATTTTCCACACACAAATATATATATATTTATGTGTGTATTAAAATTTTTATTATAGTTATAATTAAAAAGAAATATTAGTATTTTCTATTTATTTAATGTATTACAAATAATTTATATTTAATAGTCTATTAAAATATTTCATTTTCTGCTTTTTAAATTTATTAAATAAATAAATAAATACATAAATAAATAAATAACAGATTAATACTTTTACATTGAATAATACATTATTACTAAAGATATAATAAATAGTAAAATACTACTAATTTTTCTCTTTAAAATTACCACTGGTTTGTAGAGATTTACATTCGTCAGATTCTAAAAATTCAATTGTATCATTCAGCATATCCAATTCGTTATAACCTATTTTACTATAAACAGTTGAAACATCGTCTAGAGCAGAAAGTTGTTCGATAGTAACCTTTTTATAAGAATATATTAACAAATCATTACATTTTTTAGACTTACAATTTTCTTTTATAACTTTCTCTGGTTCAATATTTTCAATATCACTTAATGAATATGAACATAAATTATCATTTTCATCTGTGAAACAATGTAATTCCAAAACATCTTTAATATACTCGGCTACAAGAGGATGAAGATATTCTTTATACAAAAGATTCTTACTTCATTTTTTATTTTATTTATTTTTTAATTTTATTTTATTCTTATTTTATTTGTATTTTTTATTTTATTTTGTATTTGTTTTTATTTTTTAATTTATTTTTTAATTTATTTTGTATTTGTTTTTATTTTTATTTTATTTTTTATTTTTTTTTTTATTCTTATTCTTATTCTTATTTTTTTTAATTTTATTTTTTTTACTCTTATTTTAAATTTAAAATAAAAATTGAAAACTGAAAATTTCAAATAAATAATTCTATTATATACAAATAATTCCAATAGATTTCTTCTTAAACATATAAACCTTAGCATCAATAGTTAATTCCTTAAAAACTGAAAATTTAAATTTATTGATCAATAATCAATAATAAATGAAATAATATATAAATTGAATTTAATTAAAAAATTTTGCAATTTAATCAAAAAAATAAAAAATAATAATAATATTTACATTTATACATTTATCATGTTATAACAATTTGATATTCTTTATTATTATTATTTTTTCTTTTAATTTAATTTAATATATTAAATATATTTAATAATTTATTTATTTCAATTTTATTAACTGTAATATATATATTAGAATTTAAGAAAATTAACTTTATTTAATAATAAAGGAAATTTTTTTTATTTTATATTTTTATTTTTTTTTATTTTTTTTATTTTTTTTTTTTTTGAATAAATTTTGAAGTGTTAAGGATATATATACATATATTAGATATATATATACAATTACCCTTGAGCTAAGTAGGTATTAATTAAAACTCTATTAGTTTTGTAGATCAATATTTTTCTCCATTTTATAAATTATAAATAATATTGATTAATATATTTATTTCCTTTTTTTATACATTTATTAATTAGTCGTTTATTTATTTATTTATTTATAAGTTATTATGTTAAAATATATGAAATTGTAATATAATTAGTATATATATGTATTATTTATTAATTAGAAGAAAATTTTTATTAAAGTTGCCAGAAATTAAGTTTAAATATTTGATGTATATAAAATAAGAATTTAAAAGCAATTATATATTAAATTTTAATATAAAATCTAAATTTATTATATATATGTATATTACTTCCAGTGTGTACCACCCTAGTTATTGAGATAATCACAACACTTCAGTATGCTTTCTCATAGGTGGATATTGTCCCTGTATTGGCGCTCTGACATGCATGCTATTTCTGAAAATCTTCTTGTACGCTTTTTCTCCGAGTGTATTTATTATATGGCATTTAAAAATCATTATAATACAATAATATATTATTAAATGGAAAATTTACTATTTTATTATAATTGGGAAATGTGTGATGTGTGATGAAATTGTAATTATAAACTAATAATATTGGAAAATTAAAAACTGATTGAGTTTAATTTTTTTATAAAAATAATGATAATAAAAGGTTCAATAAGTGAACTTGTGAAAAATAATTATTATTATTATTATTATAAAAACAATACAGGTTTTATCGTTAATTAACAATAGTGTTTTTTGTTTTTATCGTTCATTTATTTTAAATCATAGCTGTTTTATCGTTTATTGAAATCACGTGTCATATATATATAAAAGTATAGGATAGTTACAACTTATAATAAAATCTTTTTTGATAAAAAATAAATATTTTAATCCAATTTCCAATATTGTACTCTATATTCTCTTGATTTGAAGAAATACAATGGACATTGCATTATTTTATTTTACAAATATTAACTTTTTTGTGCTTTATTTTAATAATAACCATTATATAATCATTAATTTTAAAAATATTTTTATTATATTTTCTTAAAGTATTTTTATTATATTTTAACCATATTATATTAACTCTTAAAAATCATTTTAATTTTTTTTTAAAGTATATTAATTTAAATTTTATTTATTATTATATATTTTATTACATTTACTTCTACTTTATTATATACTATCTTTCTAATCATAATTTCCATATATATAAACAATTCTCTTAATAATAAATAATGTATACCTTATTAAATTTATTTGAATATCTTTTTTAGTAATATTATAATAATAATAATTATTTACATGTATATGATAAAAAATTATTATTAAACAAAATTATATAGAATATTTCATTTTTATAAATTAAATAAAAATAAAAAAATTAAATCGAAAAAAATAAATTAAATAAAATATATAAAAAATTAAATAGAAAAATTAAAATTGAATTAACAAAATATAAAAAAATTAAATCAAGAAATTAAAATTATATATAATTATACATTATTAAAATGACATAATATCTATTATTTATTATTTATTAATTATTTATTTATGCTTTTTACATTTATTATTTATAGTAATATCGTTATATATTAAGAAATCTAGTTCATTAATTAATTATTTTAATTTTTTAATTACGAATTACTGTGGATTAATGAATTATAATATAATACAGTTATTTAATTATATATTTATTTATTTATTTTTATTTATTTACATATTCACATATTTATTTATTCATTGAATAAATATGGTTTAAAATATAAATATATTATATATTACTTTCTATAAACATTTTTTGAATCCAAATATACTTTTATAATTAATTCTATTATAAGCATTACTCATAAAATCAATACTAAAATAATAAATATATATAATTTATTATATATATAAAATGATAATACTATTTGTTAAATAATTATTCATTACTTTTTAATTATTAAATCAATTTCAAAAATTTATATAAATTTATATTTTATATATATATCTATATATATTTGTTGTATATTTTTATGAAATAAAAATATAACTAATATATTTTATATTCAATAATATTTTACCTTTTTTTTTAACTAATAATTATGTACTGTACAATGTATTTTATATTATAATATAATTTCCATAAATCATATTTTAAAAATTATTTATTTTATCAATACTAAAATTTAATTACAGATAAATAGATACAAATATTAAATATATATATTTTAATCTATATAGAAAATTACACATAAACTATAATCATAATAAATTAAAGATATGTAAATATAAATTTAATTATTTACACGTGTTATATTAATTTAAAAATTAGTTCTATTTCCAAATAATAATAATAATAATAATAATAATAGTAATATAAATAAAAATAACAAAAAAAGAAAAGAAATTTAAATAATTGATAAAATAAAACTTTTTTTAATTTATTATTATTATTATGAAATATTTACAAAGAAAGAAATACTAAAAATATATTATTGTAGAATCTTTATTAACATTAAATACAATTTTTCACATGTCATTAAAATAATTATTTAATTTATTTTTAAAAAATTATAAAGTTTTTTTTCAAGAATTTTTAAATGTTATATTATTAATAGTTTTTTTTTATTTGTTTATTTATATTTATATTTTTTATTATATATTGTTTTTTATTTATTTATTTTATTTATTTATTATTTTTTAAAAATTTTTATTATATAATATTTATTATAGATTATATATTATTTATTATTAAAGAGTTTAAACTAATTAGACTTTAATAATTGTTACAATTAAGTAATAAGACATTAAGATATTTGTTATATAATTTTGTTTCTGGTAAAAAAAAATATATTAAAATATGCTTAAAAAAAAAACTAAATTAAATCTAAAAATATGTTATGAAATAAAGTTTAAGCTTAAAACGATTTAATAATAGTTTAAATTAAATATAAACTTTTATATGGATACTCGATCGGATAATAGTTTTATAAAACAAAACTATTGCTCTGTTAAATTAAATTTAAAATTATTTAATTTAATTTTTATTAAAGAAATATTAAATATACCAAGTATATAACCGCTTTTATTCTACTTTTTATTATGAAAATTAGTTTATTATTATTAATTATTATTTAATTATTATTTGATTCATTTTTTTTAATAGTTTTTATTTAATTATTTTATTATTATTTATAAATTATTTATTTACTATTTATTTATTATTTATTATTTATTATTTATTATTTATTATTTATTATTTATTATTTATTATTTATTATTTATTATTTATTATTTATTATTTATTATTTATTATTTATTACTTATTATTTATAAATTCGTACTTTTTTGACATAAATTTTAAAATATATAAACTTTTTATATTTATAACAATATTTCATACTTTTAATAATATTATTAGGATTATTGTTATAAATAATATTAATATAAAAAAAAATTAAAATGGAAAACACTCTTGTGTTTTACATTATATTAAATTTATTAAATTTGATTATATAAAGAATTAAAAGCTTGTTGTAACATTTAAAAGATAGTAGATAATTTTCCTCCTCATATAAAATAAATATCTTATATAAATATATTTAACAATTCATTTTATTTTATATCCTAGTTTGTTCAAATCAATGTATAAAATACTTATATAATTAAATTATATAGAAATATAATCCCTGATTTATTTAATTCACAATTTGGTATTGAAATTGAATTTAAAAATGTTTTTTGTTCTTTGTATGTGTAATATTAATATTAATTTATTAAATCGTTATTTATACCTGTTAATCCTTTTTAAAAGTATTTTTTATATATTTTATTAAATTTTAATGATAGAAGTATTTTTCAAACTTATATGATTATAATACTTAATCTAATCCATTAAACTAATTAATTGGTTGCATTTAAATATTATTAAAAATTTTAATACTATTAAGATTTAATTAGATATAATAATAATTTAATTATTTTAATTTATTAAATAATATTTTAATATAAAATAAAATAAAATATAATATATTAAAAGTACATTATAATATATATGAAAATTTTGGGATAATTTAAATATAATATTGTATTTCTTTTACTTATTTATATTTAATATATATTAATTTAATAAAAATAATTATTTCGAAATTTATTATTTAATTTTATTTAATAGTAGATGGAAAATGCTATTGTATATACATATATATGAATATATATAAAATAAAGTTTAATATGTTTTTTTTTTTTTTTTTTTTTTTTTTTTTTTTTTTTTTTTTTTTAGTCTTATTTTATTTTCTTTTTCTTTTTCTTTTTTTTTTTCTTTTTTTTAATTTTACTTTGTAAAAAAAAAATATAGCTAATAAAATAAATAGATAAATTGTAAAATAAGTTATATTCAAAACTATAAAAATAGAAAATATAAACAATGTTGAATAAATTATAAAAACAATTTTAAAAATGTAATATATTTATTTTATAAATAATGTTTAATTTATATGATTATTATATTAATATTTTGTTAAATAATTTAAATAAATAAATAAATAAATAAAGTATTTTGGTATTATAATTGAAATTAATTAAATATAATTTATAATAATTATTGTTAATTTTCATATTAATTATAATATTATCTCAATTATGATTAATAATTTTTAATAAGTATAATGTTAATAATAATAGTATTATTGATAAATATTATTTATTATTTATTCATAAACTTTTCAATATAAATAAAAACCAAATAAATTCAAAAAACAAATAAATCAATTCACTATTTTTCAATATTAATTTCAATTGAATATTAATAATTAATATAATAATAAAAGCAATAATCAATTTATACACATACTAAAAGTAAATAGAGAGTTATATATTTATTTAAACGAATATTCATATGAAAAAAATAATTTTTAATTTCAATTTAAATATATTAAATTTTAATAAATATCTTAAAGTATAAACATTATTAATAGAATATAAAAATCTGAATTATATATTAAATCAAAAAAAGAATTTGTAATATCAATGTTAAATAATAATAATATATATATTTTCTCGAGAAAGAATATAAATGTTATATTATTGGAATTAATATAAATTAAAAAAAAAATAAAATAGTATAAAAAAAATATTTTTATTTTAAAATCAAAAATAAAAAAAAAAAATGTTTAGTAAAAAAATATTTGCAATTTATATTCAAAAAAGAAAAAAAAAAAATAATATAGGAAAAAAATATTTATATTTTATAAATATGCTATATCTATTTATTTTTTTTATATAAGATTTTATTTTTTATATTTTTTAAAATATATATTTAAAGATATCTTTACTAATATATTACTAATATTTTTTTATTATTAAATAAAATAGTATTACTATATATAAGTTAAGAATTATATGTAAATAAAATAAGGAATAAAAATTATATATATTATATAAAATAATAAAATTATTGTAAGTTGAAATTTTTAATGGTAAAAAGGAAATGAAAATAATATTGAAATATATCTAAACAATTATTAATTATTATTATATAATTTATTATAGAAAATGAGTGATTATTCAAAATTATCAGAAAGAACTGTAATTATATAATATTATTTTTTCATATAGTATTTTTATGTTTGTCTATTATATAATTCTTTTTATTGTAAAAATTGAAATTTATTTTTATACAATTATGTATATTTTTATACTATATGGTCTATTATAATTTAAAAAGACATCGAGAAAGGTTTTTGATTCTCTTAAAAGACCACATAAAATTGAGACAAGATATACACCTGGAAGTGGAATTTCAGGGGGATTGCGTTCACCAAATTCATCAATAACTATGGCTTTACAACCACCTAATCATTCAACGTTAGGTGCTCGTAGTGTAACAACTGATAATTCAGTAAATCATTCAATTTATGGAACAATTCCGAGAAAACCAATACCAGAAAAACGTTCTCATACTGATATATATGGTACAATTACTCGTAAGCCATTAGCAGAAAAACATAGTAATGCAGTTGAACAGATTTATGGCACAATTCCAAGAAGACGTCCTGAACGCGATCGTGAAAGAGAAAGAGATAAAGAAAGAGATAGGGAAAGAAGAGAAAGAGATAAGGAAAGAGATAGAGAAAGAAGAGAAAGAGAAAGAGACAGATTGGCACATGCACATGCTCGTGATATATATGGAACAATACCTAGAAAACCGAAAGATGCTAATATAAGTAGAAGTACTGATATTTATGGAACAATATCAAGAAAACCAAGACTTTCAGTTGATATAGAGCGTATACAAAGTCCACAGGAAAAATTAGCAGATCTTTTAAATAGAGATTTAATGTTAGATCATAATTATGGATCATCATTCGATAAAGAAAAAGATAGAGATAAAGGTAATTAATTTATTTTTAATTAAAAAAAGTAATAAATATATTATTATTTTTCCCCCTCTGAAAGTAATATGATATTTTATTAGAAATATATAAAAAATTAAATTTTTTTTCCTTTTAAAAGTAGTATGATGTTTTATTAAATATATATTAAAATTTGACAAATAAAAATAAAAAAATGTATATATGTATTATAATATAACATTTAAGTAGGATCCGATAAAGATAAAAAAGAAAGTAATGAAGAAACTCCTCCAGTACCTGAGATGATGTCAAAATTAGCTAATGAAAGAGGTAGACGGAGATCTCCTTCACGTCATCGTTCAAGCTCGAGACCTCGTTCATCATCGCGTCATCGTTCCAGTTCTCGTCCTAGAAGACCAGATGAAAGTACTGTTCATAGAAGAACTTCACCATCTCATCATCGTAGTAGTTCTCATTCACATGGTACTTATAAATCATTACCGAGACCAAGTCGTAGTGGTAGTTCTAATTCAAATGATAGTTCAAGAATTGGAAGAAGTCATATTCGTAATCTCTCAACAAGTCATTCTCCAACTTCATCAGTGTCATTACCTCGTCCTCACCGTCGTCCTAGTTCTCCAAGCGAAGAAAGTAATACGACGGATACTCTTTCAAAAAGTCGTCACTATCGTGATAAAAGTGAATTAAATGATATTGATTCAGGATCAACATCACGTTCTAAGTCACGTGCAAATGTTTCTCCGAAAGATGAAATTTCTCGTTCAAATTCAGCAACAACTGATCAAAGTAAACTTAAAATTAGTTCTAATATTGATGATTTTGCATTAGATTTTCGTGATATTACTACAAGTAGTAAAAAAACTTCAAGTGGAATAATTGTTAATAATCCAATTGATATAGGACTTGATGGTGATAATATTTCAATGCTTGATTTGAATTTCAAATCAGAGTTTTCATTCAGTATGGACACATTTGGTGGTGATAAGAGTACTAGTGTTACTCCAACAAAATCAAATTTAGTAAATTCCACATCGGTTATGGATAATAAAGAAACTAGTCCTCTTACAAAGGAAATCTCTGTTATTTCTTCAAAGAAGGAAAAAAATGATCCAGTTAATCCTATTAGTGAAAGTAAGTTAAAGGATAAACCAGGTTCTGGAAATAATTCAGTTTTAGCCTCAGCTTCAATACAAAGTTTAATTCCTCCACGATCTGGTAGTCGTTCTACTAGTAAAAATGTTCAAGAAAGAGAAAAATTTATTGCACTTGCAGATAAAAAAGCTAATCGAAAGATAGAACAATTGGAAAAGACGTTAGAAAAAGAACGTAAAGCTTATGAGGAAAATAAGGAAAAATACCGTCATAAATTAAAGAAATATGCTCAACAGATAAAATTATTGCAAAAACAATTAAAAAGTAAAGATGATAAAGAAAATGATGATTATTTATCACTTCTTGACCCAAATGCAAATGCATCTGAAAAAGAAAAAGAATTAAGAGAACAAAATGATTCTTTACAGGAAAAAATTATTGATTTGAATGTTAAATTAGAAAAAGCTAATGATAATGTAAATTACTTACAAGATATAGAATCTACTTTGACTAATGAAATTCAAATCCTTATGGATGAAAAGGATGAAATTCAACAACAACTTGACAAATATATGAAAAATAATAATCTTGAAGAGAGGCAGAAAGCAGAAGATTTAATGAAAAAATTAGACGATATGAAGAATGAAATTAGGAAAGTTCGTGATGAAAATAGTTTGTTAAAGATGTCTGAATTAAATCAGGCAAATGAAATTGAACAGGCCAAACATGAAAAAAATAATATTGAAAAGGATTATAATGCTCTTCAAGAAAATTATAAGAAATTTAAAGATCGTGTTATTAAATCAAATGATATTGCTTCTGAAATTGCAAAGAATTTAGAAAGAGAAAAAGCTGAATCAGAGGAAAAAGTTGAACGTATTAAAAAAGAATTGGAAGAAATGAAAAAGCAATATAAAGAAAAAGAAGATGAATTACAAGATTATAAAAATAATTTGAGAAGAACATTGAATCGATTCAGTACTTTGGATAAAAACTTTGAATATGAACAATTGATGAAATCACCAACTGAAGATGATAAAGATTTACTTCGTCCATTTAATAATCTTCTTAATAGAACACAAAATACAATGAATGAAAATCAAGAAGAATATAAAAACTTAAAAGAAAAGTATGATACCTTACTTAAGGAAGTTAAGGAAAAGGATAAATTAATAGCTGAAAATAAAAGTAGTAATGATGATTACAATGATTTAAAGAATAAATTTGAAAAACAACAAGATGAAGTTATTGATCTTCGTAAACAAATAGATAATTATGAAGAAAAATTAGAAATTAAAGAAATTGAGTTAGCAAAGGCAATGCTAAAAGAATTAATTATTACAGATAAGGATGAAACTATTAAAAAATTAGAAAAAGAAAATGAAGCTCTTTCACGCTCTGCTGGTAACGCTACACCTAATAGTACTGACTCTATTCTTAAAGAAAAAGAAGATGAAATTAAGAAATTGAAGGAAGATAATGATAAATTAAAGGAACACGTTGATGAAATTGAAAGAGAAATTGCTCTTAGTAATACTTCTGAATTACAAGAAGAAGTGGATAACCTTCAACAAGCAAATAAAGAATTAAAGGATAAATTAAAAAGAGCAGAAGAAAATGCCTCTGAAGCATATCTTCAAGAAGTTAATGATCTTTTCAAGAAATTAACTGATGTTGAAGAAGAAAGAGATAAGGTTATTCGTGAAGCTCAAGAAGATAAAGCTAGAATTGAGTCATTAGAAGAAAAATTGAAGGAAACTGATTTATCATCCAGTACTAAAGATTTGAAGATGTCAGAAGAAATTGAAAGTTTGAAGAATGATAAAAAGGTATTAGAAGATAAGAATAAATTTATTGAAGAAAAGATGAATAATTACGCTAGAGATATTAGTTCTTACAAAGAAAAAATTGATAGATGTGAAGAAGAAAATATAGATTATAAGATTAAGATTTCAAAGTTGGAACGTGATATTGAAGATTTAGAAGGTACAAAGGAAAAGTTATTAAAGAGATTAGATGAAAGTGAAAATCATATTGATGAATTAAATGCTCAATATATGAGTAAGGATCGTGAATCAAAGGAAGATCATGAAAAATCTTTAAATAATTTATATATCAAGATTAGAGAAAAAGAAGTTGAATGTCAAGACTTAGAAGCATCTATTGCAAAGTACAAGAGTACTGTTAGTGAAAAGGAAGCTGAATTGGAAAATTACATTGAGAAATGTAAAAAGAAGGATAATGATATTGAAGATTTACAAGATGCTCTAAAGAATCTTAAGGAAGATCTCTTAAAGACAAAACAATCTGAACAAATGTTAAGTGATAGACAATCTAAAGAATTGAGTAACTATTCAACTCAAATTTCACAATACCAAAAAGATATTGAAGATTTGAATGCTAAACTTGGTATGACTGAAGAAGAAAATAGAGAACAATCTTCAATGATTAATCAACTTAAGAATGATATTGAAAAGTTAGAATTAGAAAATGATAAAAAGGAACAAAAATACCAAGATCAAGTTAAGATTTGTAATAATTTGAAGGATGAAGTTATGAACTTAAACACCAGTATTGAAAATAGACGTCTTTCTAGTCAAAATAATAATGCTCATATGAATGAATTAGAAAAGAAGTTATTAGATATTCAAATACGTAACCGTGAATTATCTGATGAAGTTGGTAATTTAACTATGAAATTAACTGAAACTACTTCTGAACACAAACAAAATGTTCTTGAATTACAACAAACTATTCAAAAGTATAAGAACTCACAAGAAGAGGATCAAAAGAGAATTACAGAAACTGAACATATGTTAGAGGAAGCTAAAATGAAATATAACGAAGCTTCAAAATCATTAAAGGAACTTGAAGATATGAATGATGATCTTAATCAACAAATAAATGAACTTAATTATAAGCATGCAGCCGATGATGATGAAAATAAGGAAATTATTGATCGTTTAAATAAGGATTTGGATGAATCCTATGAAATAAATGAAAATCTTAATACTAAAATTATACAACTTAAGGAAACAATTGAAGAATTAAATAAATCAATAAATATTCCAAAATGCTCTATTGAAGTTCAAACTAATTCAGAGGATGATCCAAATGTACTCCATGAACGTTTTGCTGAAGTTAGTGATGAATTAATGTCAGTTAAAGAAGAATGTGAAAATCTTAGAGAATTATTAGACAAGGCCAACAAAAAAATTGAAAGTGATGCCAAGTCTTATGAAATTACAATAGATGAACTTAATAGAAAGAATTCTTCTCTTTCAGAAGAAGTAACTCGTAGTAATAATCAATTAAGAGACGCTAGTAGTACACTACATGATGAATTGAATTATACAAAGGATCTTCTTCAGCAACGTGAGACCGAAATTTCCAGTGCTAAAAGGAATCTTCAAAGTCTTGAAGATGAGCTTGATCAATCAAAGGATACTATTCGTGCTTTGGAAGGTGAATTAGATATAACCAAAAAGACACTTAATAGTATTAAGGATAATAATGAGAATATGAAGGAAGATAATCAAGAATTAATTGAAAAAATAAATGCTTTAACTGAAGAAGTTAATGACTTAATGATCAAAAATGAAGACATAAAGGATAAGTTAACAAGAGCACTTGAAGAAAATGAAGATAAAGATAAAGTGAATGATCAACTTCAGAAAGACTATCAATATGCAATGAAAAACAATGATGAACTTAATCACACCTTCAAGAAAATGGAAAATAATATTAGAAATATTAGTGAAGATAGAGAAAATTTAAAGACAAAGATTAATTCATTAAATGATGAAATTGAAAATTTAAATATTCAAATGAATGAATGGATAGAAACAGCTGAAAGTCGTGCTAAGCGTATTAAATCCATGGAAAGTGAAATTGATGAATTAACAAAGAAACGTGATGAATTTACAAATATAGTTGGTAAAAATAAGGGAAACGTTGATGTAAATGAAGTTATACAACAAAAATTAGATTTAGAAAAAAAGGTATCAGAATTGGAAGTTATGCTTGCTGTTGCCTCCAAAAAAACGAATGAATACGAAGGACGTTTATCAACTGCAAGAATTAAGCGTAATACTAGAAATTCAACTTACGCTCGTTTAACAATGAACTTAATGGAGCAAACAAATAGAGAAAGTGTTCTTAAATCATCAAATTCATTATTAAAGGATCAATTAGATGATGAAAAATTAAAATCTACTAATTTGAATTCCACAGTTGAGAAACTTCGTGATGAACTTTCTAACATTAGAAAGGAAAAATTGGCAAATGAAACAGACTTTAAGAAACAAATTAGTTCATTATCAAGCAAACTTCAATTAGTTCAATATAATACAGATAATTTAGTACAGTCTATATATTCTGAAATAATTAAATTATCTGAAAAAGAAAAGGAATCATTTGCTGAAATCTTAAAAGAATACAAATATCATGATAATGATGATATTATTCAAAAATTGGATGCCGTTGAAAATCAACATATTGAATCAACAGAAGTTATTGAAAGTTTGAATACAATTATAAATGATCAATTAGGTGAATTAGAAGAATTAAGAACAAAGATAAAAACTTTAGAAGATAAGAATGAAAGTTTAAGAAGAAGAGTTAAACAAGAAGCCGAAGAATTTTCTTCACAATTAAAGGCATTAGAAGATGTTAATGAAAATCTTGTTCAACAAATGATGGAAGATAATAATGAATCAGAAGAATACGTAAAGAAGTTAACAGAAACGTATATGTTACAACAAGAAGAATCTGAAAAACAATATAAGATGGTTAAAGATAAATTAGATAAAGCAGAATCAGAATTAATTAAAGCAAAGAAGAAGCTATCTGAAACACAAGAAGAATTAGATAATTGTAAACAAGATTATGAAGAACAAATGAATATGTTATTACAACAAAATATTGAATTAAGTACTAAACTAGCTTCTATGTAAATGAAGAGTTTTTAATATATATATAAAATAAATATATAACATATATATAAATATTTTAAATTATTATATTTAATTATTATTATTATTATTATTTTTTTTTTTTTTTTTTTTTTTTTTTTTTTTTTTTTTTTTTAATTTTCTTTAACAAAATAAAATTTGTAGTTAAAAAAGGTTTTAAAATATGAACAACAACAACAACAAAAAAAAAAAAAAAAAAAAAAGAAATATATAAACATTATAAATAATAATATAATATAGTATTTTCATTAAAAAAATTTAAAATATAAACAATATAAATACTAATATAATACAATATTTTCTTTTCCAAGAAATTATGAAGGTTTATTATTTTGTATATATTTTTATAATACAAACAACGACAACAATAATTATAAAACAAAATAGACGGAACACACGAGCCAAAACAAAAAAAAAAAAACAAAAAACAAATACAAAAACAAAAAACAAAACAAACAAAACAAAAAATAAATAAATAAATTACAACAATGAAGTAATAAAGGAAAAGAAAAAATAATATACCATAATTTTATAAAATTAATACAATTTATTACCTGTGTATATTGTTATTGTCAAACAATTATGAACAATGGTTTTATAGTAATATATTAATTTATATATCGTTATTGTCAAACAATTGTGAACAATGGTTTTTATAGTAATATCTTAATTTATATAAGAAGTATGAATATAATAGAAATTATTATATTTGATTTTTATTATAAGCATTATTGTTATTATAATTATTTTTTTTATCTATAAAAAAAATTTTTTTTAAAATTACAATAAATGTAGCAATATAAAAGTTATTTAAATTTAAATATAATATATTAATTATCATATTATAACATATAATTTATATGATATATAATATATTATAGAAGTATAAATTAAGTCAGTCAATAACTATAATTTCAATGGACAAATAGACTATATTAAATATAGAATATATATATATAAATATATTTTTTTTTCATCAGTGATTAATAATAATACAAAATTTTATTTTATTTTTGAATTTATTAAATATTTATCAATAATTTATAAATTTTATATTAAATATAAATAAAAATATTAAAATAAAAAAAAAAAAAATAAAAAAAAATAAAAAATAAAAACAAAATAAATATTAATAAGAGGTAAATTTATTATCGAAAAATTAAAAATTTATGATAGTAATTTGAACTTAATAATTTATAATTTTTTGAAAAAAAAAATATAAATTATAATTAAATATAAATATATAATAATTTTAAATAAAATTGTTTTTAATTAATAAAAAAATTGGAAATCATTACATAATTTTTTATAATATTCTTGAGGTGTATAAAAATTGAAAATTATCCAAATTATTTCAATAAAATAACATTCAATATTGAAATATGTTTTTTTATTAAAAAAAAAAAAATTAATTATATGGCTTATTCAAAGTTAATTCTAATGAAAGATTTTATTATTATTAGAATTATTATTTTACATTATTTTTTTTTTATTTTTTTTTTATTTTTTTGATATGATAATGGAGGTAAATAAAAAATAACAAGAATTTTTTTTTTTTTTTTTTTTTTTTTGAATATATAATTATATAATTTCAATTGTTTGTGAAAATTCTATGTTCCGTTTTGGTATTGGTAAATATTCTTTTACAAAAGTTTCTTGGTTTATTATCACTTTAATATTTTCAAGTATGAAATATAATGAAATATAAATGTAATGATTTTTTTTTTTTTGTTTTTGTTTTCTATTTCCATTTATCTTTTCTAAATAAAAATAAATACCATTAATTTTTATAAATATATTTTTCAAACAAATATAGTACAGAAGAACTTTTATTATTTGTCCAATTAATTTACTATACTTAAATTGTACGATAATACAATTTCATTCATATTATAAATATTTAATAGTAATTTAATGATAAAATCTGATATAAAACAAATATGTGTAGTAACATATTTGTATATTTAATAATAATTATTAAATATTAAATTTATATCTTTTTGATAATAATTATTTTATTTTATTTTATTTCAATATGTATTATTATAATTATAATAATTATAATACTTTATTTCATATAAAATTTATATATTTCTCTATATTAGAATATATAATTAATATATTACCTATTTCTTATATATAGATTAGATTATTTATATTTGAAATAGAGAACTCTCATTTTTAGGAATTAGAATTATTATTTTAATTGTACGAATATTATAATTTTATTAATAAAATTTACTAAACTACCATTATTTAAAACCCACTACTCATAAATTATTGCACATAAAAGTCATATCACTTAATGATATAAAACAAATATGTGTAGCAACATATTTGTATATTTAATAATAATTATTAAATTTATATCTCTTTTGTCAATAATAATATTTGAAATAATTTCTTATTCATATATTATTCAATATTCATATATATATTATTCATTATAATATGAAATATATTAAATATATTAAATTAAATAGTTAATTTCTTCTAAATATATATAATAAGAATATTATTATATATATAACTTAACTATTCATATTTATTTTAAAGTTTATATTAAAAATACATAATACTTCTGTATATTATAATATATAATATAATGAAATAGTTTTAGTTATTTTAATTATAATTAAAAATATATAGTTGATATTATTTATTATATTATATTCATATTTATTATATAATTATATTCTTATATATTTAACTTTATTATTCTTATTTTCATTTTTAGAATTATATAGTTATATTTATTATATTTATTATTAATATATATTTATTATATATTATACTATACTCCGATATAATATATTTTAAATGTATATTTATTATTATTAATATTTAATTATTAAAAAGATTTCCTAATAACTACTCTTCTTTATTGTAGTTTAGAGAAGACCCTTGGTTAATTGGGTTTTAAAATTAAAATATATTAATAAAGGTTAAATATAACGATACTATTAAAAATTAGTAGCACATAAAAGTCCCGCATATCATTAATACACTCATGTGACCTACCAATGATGTAAATTTATGATTGATCATTTATTCATGTATTACAATGTGGCTTGTAAAAATAAATGAATAGGAATAGGGTTAAATTTATTTTTATTTTATTTTTATTTTTATTTTTTTTTTAATTTTAATAACAGTAAAAAATATATATATATATATAATAAAGTAATAAAATAAAAAATAAAAAAAAATAAATAAAAAATAAAAAAAAATAAATAAATAAATAATAAAGTAATAAAATAAAAAATAAAAAAAAAAAAAAATAAATAAAAAATAAAAAAAATATATAATAAAGTAAAATATAAAATATAAAAAAAAGAATAAAGTGAAATAAAAAATAAAAAAAAAATAAATAATAAAGTAAAATATAAAATATATATAAAAAAAAAAAAAAGAATAAAATAAAATATAAGATAAAAAAAAAATAAATAATAAAGTAAAATATAAAATAAATAAATAAATAAAAAAAAAAAAAAAAAAAAAAAAAAAAAAGAATAAAATAAATATAAGATTAAAAAAAATAGATTAAAACAAAAAAAAATTAAAAAATAAAAAATAAAACTTTTAATTTAAAATATTTATAATAAATGGATGATCAATTAGAACTAAGTGAAACTAATAAAGAAAAAAACCAAAAATCATTGTAAATAGAAAATATAAATTTAATTTATGGTATATAACGATTAATACAAAAATATTCAAATGTACTAAATATAAAACAGTTAAAAAATGTAAATCTTATATTATTCTAAATGATAATAATAAAGTAATAAAATATGAAAACAAACATACTTATCTAGGAAAAGAATATGATACATCTGTATCAATAGTAAAACATAAAATGAAAAATGAAATTAGAAAAACTTCAATCCCGTTTGATATAAATCCAAAACATATATATAATGAAATATCTGAAGAAATTGGATTGATATGCCCTGAATATAATTCAATTAAATCCCAAATATCAAGATATATAAAAAAACAACTACCCCCTGATATATCAAAATTTAATGAAATTCCAGATAAATCCGAATATTATATAAACGAAGGAGATGAAAATTTTATGGTATACAAAAATTCTAATATTATAATTTTTCAATCATCATTCCCCATTCCAAACAGAATTGTTTATTAAATACAACGAAAATATGTTTGCTGATGGTACATTTTATATTGCACCAATATTTGGTTATCAAGTGCTTATAACACGAGTATTTGCTCCAGAAATAAATAGTTTTTACACTACATCATTATCTATATTAAATAATAAAGAACAAGCAACCTATGAATTGTTATTTGAAGAATTAAAAAAGAATGCAAGTAAATATAATAATAATATTATAGTTACGCCAAAAATTTTGCATTGTGATTTTGAAAAAGGTATATCCAATGCTTCCATTAAAATATTTCATAATATTACTATTAAATATTGTATATGGCATTATAATAGATCATTAGAAGTTTTAAAAAATAAATTATGTTATAATGAAGTTGAAAGTAATCATAAAATTTATTTGTTTTATAGGGCTATTACAAATTTTCCTTTTTTAAATCCTGAATATATATTTGATATTTATAATTATATTAAAATTATATGTCAAATATATAATTATTTCCATTTTTTAAATTTTTTGGAATATTTTAATAAGACTTATTTATATAAATATGATATTCAATATTGGAATTATTATAACGATATAAACTACATAACAAATAATGCTTCAGAATCTTTTAACAATTACTAAAAAAAAATGTTTTACAAAAAACCTTCTTTCTATGAATTAATTTATCATTTAAAAAGAGAAGAATCTTTATCATACAATAATTACTAAAGGAAAATTGAAGGAGTTTGGGAAAAAAAAAAGAGGAATATTAACAAAAACTGATGAAATCAATGATTTAATTAAAAAGTACAAAAAAAAAAAAAAAAAAGGAATCCGAATTAATTGATAAAAAATGTGATAAAAATAATATAATTGATTTATGGTATAAATGCTAATTAGAATTAAACAAGCTCTAAATTTATAAATAATAATTAACTAGAATATATATAATTTAAATTATATTAATATCAATATATTTTATTAATATCATCAATATTTAAATTTTATTAATAATAAATATTTAATATTATAATAAAATTTATTTTATTATTTCATTAATTTAATAATAAAATATATAATTTTATTTATTTTATTTAAATAAAATAAAATGGAAAGGTTTTATTATTGAAATATTTAATAATAAAATATAATAATAAAATAAAATTAAAAAAAAATAAAAATAAAATAAAATATTAACAGAAAACTTATTCTTTTATTTATTCTTTTTTTGTTTTTATTTTATTTTTTTAATGATAAAATACAATAAATAAAAATATACGTTGAAAATAGTGGCGTATTACATATATTATACACATTGTACAATAATTTATGATGATTATACATAAATTATGTCGAAATGCTTCACATTCATTCTTTTTGAATTGTGTTACGATACATAAAAGTCCCGCATATCAAATCCCATGTCATGTGAAATTATATTATCATGTGTCTATTTTATTATATTATTTTTTCATTTTATCTGTAAAAATCTTATAATGTCTTGATATAAAACAAATATGTGTAGTAACATATTTGTATATTTAATAATAATTATTTAATTATTTTATTTTATTTTATTTCAATATATATTATTATAATTATAATAATTATAATACTTTAATTCATATAAAATTTATATAGTTCTATATATTAGAATATATAATTAATATATTACCTATTTCTTATAAATTAAATTATTTATATTAGAAATAGGGAACTCTCTTGTAAATTTTTAGGAATTAGAATTATTATTTTAATTGTACGAATATTATAATATTATTAATAAAATTTACTAAACTACAATTATTTAAAACCCACTGCTTATAAATTATTGCACATAAAAGTCCCGTATATCAGTCTTAATATCATGATTTAATTTATTATTGGTATAATTTTATTTTATTTTTTTATTTTTTATTTAAATTTTTTAAAAATTTATTTTTTATTTTTTTAAAATTAATTTTTAATATATTAATATTAAAGCTTTTGTTATTACAATATATCTCTCAAATGAAATATATACTGATATACTTTTATTAAATAAAATAAAGTAAATAGTAGAATATGAATAGAAATAAAATATATATTGAATAGAATAAAATAAAACAAAATAAATTAATGAATAAATAAATGAATAAATAAAAAAATTTAATAATGTAATTGTATTTTTAACTAAATAATTAAATATATATATTTTATAAATTTATAAAATACAGCCATAATAATATTAAACAGAGAATAAATAAAATTAACATTTTTTTTTATTTTCTTCAAAAAATTTTAAACATATACATTAATTTCATCAATATCTAAACCATTTGTCTCTATAATTTTATTAAATTTATCAATAGGATTTTTATTTGAAAGCTCCTTTTGTTCTTTTTCTCTATTTTGCTCTTTTTTGATTTCATAATTCTGCTCAAATAAATAAGTTCTTTTATTATTGATATCGTTATTCATGCTTTCAAGTTTTTCTTTATATCCTTTATTAAATTAAAAATAAATAAATAAATAAATAAATAAATAAATAAATAAATAAATAAATAAATAAATAAATAAATAAATAAATAAATAAATAAATAAATAAATAAATAAATAAATAAATAAATAAATAAATAAATAAATAAATAAATAAATAAATAAATAAATAGAAAATTAATAAAATATATTTTTATTAATGATTAAATATTAAATAATATATATTTTATAAGTTTTTTTTTTTTTTACTAACTCTCTTCTAATAATTCTTGCTCTTAAAAATAAAAATTAAATTTAAATATTTTATAATATATATAATTAATATTTAATATTAATAATAATTATATATATATTTTTAATTCATTTATAATAAATCAATATAATTATAGAACTTACCTTTTCTTCTATTCATATTTCTTCCTTTTATATCTTTATCATAGGTATAATTTCTATAATTTAAATCTTTTAATTTATTTTGAATATAATTTTTCATTTTCTATACATATTAAAATTAAATTAGTTGAATTAAAATGAATTAATATAGTTGTCTTTTTTTTTTTTTTTTTTTTTTTTTTTTATAATTATTTTATATTTTATATTTTATATTTTATATTTTATATTTTATATTTTATTTTTTATTTACCAATTGCTTTTGTTCTTTATCTTGAAGTACTTCAGATTCAATTTCATTATATAAATTTTCTATTTCATTCTTTTCTTTTTTAGCTCTATTTCTTAATATTGAACTTCTAGTTTCTTTGTAAGTATTAGTAGGCTGTAATTTCAGTCGTTCTATAAATAATTTATTTTGCTTTGCTTTTTTTTCTTTCAATTCTATCATTTTTTGTTCTTCTCTGTATTGCTCGATCCTTTTTTTTTCTTTTAATTCTTTATATTTTTTACTATTAATTATATGTATTTCAGGTATTTCTGTTGAAATATTAGGGTGAAATGTATGTTCTGGTGTCATGTGAGCATAATTATCAATTTCTACGTATTAATAAAGTATGATAAGATAATTAGTACTATACAATAATGCAAATAAATTCAAGACCATTCAATTCATTTAATATATATTATTAATAATGAAACTTAGATTAAACCTTTCATTTTTTTATATTTTTCATATCCATCTTTAGCTGCTGTTTTAACAAGTTTAAAATCAATTTTTTTTTTATTATAATTTTTATTTTTATTTTCAATTTCTTTTTCTTTTAGTCTTTCCTGTTCTTGCTTTTCCTTTATTATATAAATATTTTTGTGAATATATTATTAATTATTTTAAATATTTTTAATTAATTTATTTTTTTTATCAATCAAATTGTAATTAATATATACCATTTGCTTTCTAATATCTCTTTCATCAAAACTAAATGGTTTTAATATTGATTTCCACATATTTAATCTTGAATCAACGTTTTCTTTTTGTCTTAGTTTAGCTTGCTCTACTATTGAATCATATCTTTCCATTATTAATAAACATGAATATATATTTAATGAGTCGTTAAAAATAAATTAAAAGTGATATTTTTATTTTTATTCAAATATATTATTACTTCGGTGCTAATATATCTAAGGGACAAGGATTAGCAATAAATTTGAAATTTATAGCATCTTCCTGTTTTTGTTTTTCTTTTTGTTCAAGAATATATCTTTTGTAGTTTTTATGAATAATATCTTTTGATGGTTCTCTTGTCATAAAACCGAAAGTATAATTTTTTTTTTTTGGCTTTTTTTTTTTTTCTATTTCATTAGAATCAATATTTATTTCATAATTTTTTAATGCCCTCAATTTCTCTTGTAAATAATTTCTATCATACTTTTTTTGTTTCATTTTAATAAATAAATTTTCATATTATGATATATATATATATATTTAAAAGAATTAATTTATTAATAAATTATTAACGTTATAAAATTATAGACATTGAATTATTTTTTACTTCACAATTATAAGCAGATTCTAATGCATCATTGTCATATTCATTTTCACAACAATCATCAAAAATTTCATATTTACGATTCTCTATAAAATTTCTATTCAGAAGTGATTGAAGATAATCAAAAAAAAGATTAGCTTCATCGGGATTATTCATATTAAGCTTTTTTATTAAATCATCTTCATTTTTCATTAAATCAGAAATATAAGAATTTGAAAAAAGGTGACAGTAATCTGTTTTTAAATGATACTTTCTTTGATAATCTTGAATTTTTCTTTTACATTGTAACTGCAATTTTTGAAGAACATCAAAATATTCATCATCAGAATATATATCAGTTTTTTCTATATCATCAAAGTCATATATATTTAAATTTTTAGAATATTGGTACAATCCATTAGAAGGTTCAATATTTTTTATTGAATTCATAGCCTTTTATTTGATTTTATTATATAAATATTTAATTTTAATATAATAATAATAATAATAATAATAATAATAATAATAATAATAATTTATATATATATTTATAGAATTTTTATATTCTATTTTTTGTTTATTATTTTTTGATTTCTAAGTTAATCTGTTTTCTTGATTTTTATTAATTTATATTCATTGTATATATAAATTATTTAATTCTGTTGTTACTGTATCAACTTTATTAGAAAAATTGTTTATTATTTATTTCATAAAATATTTATAAAAATTATTGGTTAATTTTTTTTAAAAAACTTTAATATTTAATCTATTTCTAATTTATAACTGTAATTACTAATAAATATGACTACAATAAATAAATAAATAAATAAATAAATAAATAAATAAATAAATAAATAAATAAATAAATAAATAAATAAATAAATAAATAAATAAATAAATAAATAAGTAAATAATAAATAAATAAATAAGTAAATAATAAATAAATAAATAAGAAAGTAAATAATAAATAAATAAATAAATAAGTAAATAATAAATAAATAAATAAATAAATACGTACATAATGAATAAATAAATAAGTAAATAATAAATAAATAAATAAGAAAGTAAATAATAAATAAATAAATAAATAAGTGAAAATAAATAAATAAATAAATAAATAAGTAAATAAAAAAATAAAGTAAATAATAAAGAAAAAATATATTAGTTTTATAAATTTATTTATTAATTAATATTATAAACTGGCAACTACAAGAATTAAAAATATTAGATAATTTATAATCTAAACTAAATAAAAATATGAAGAAATAAAATAAATATTAAAATAAAAGGTGTTTAATTCAACATATGATTATCTTTATAAATCTATATTATATTAATAATTAATATGGTGATGTAATAAATTAATACTAACTAATATATATAGTTTTGTATTTTAAAAATATATATAAATATGCAATAATAAAGCTTCATATTAATTTGAAATTTATTCATCATAATTTCCAAAGAGACTACTAATTCCTGTTTCTTCATTATTATTTAATATATCTTTTGATCCTGTTCTTAAAAGCATTTCTCTACTTAAAAATGGATTTTTATAAGACTCTTTATTCTTATGCAATTGTGATATTGAAACCTTAAAAATGTAATAAATTTAAAGCATTAATAATAAATATTTGTCTATTTTTGTAAATATTTAAAACTTACTCCTTTAATATCATTTAAAAGTTTTCTAATTGCGTATTGTTGGTTTTTTACTGTAGTACTATTAAATAACTCATTTTCCATTTCCTATATTTTTATTAATATTTATTATATAATTAATAATATACTTATTGTTTTATAAATAAATAATGTCATATATATAATTAAAGTTTATATTTTACTTGTATTTTTTCTGGTGTCATATCATTTAATTGCATTAAAGTATTAAATGGAACATCGCATTTTGGTCTCAATAATAAATATATATCTGTTATAAGTGTAATTAAGTCAACATGCATTTCTTGATGATATGTATCATTATAAGCCTTTAATATAATTTTTAAATAATATTTATTTTTTATTCATAAAAATAAAAATTTATTATTTTTATTATTATTATTATTATTATTATTATTATTATTATTATTATTATTATTATTATACCATTAATGCTATTTTAAGTATATCGCATCCTAGTATTTGATATAATTCGGGTATTTTTATTAATTCTGGTAATATTCTTGTTAAAACATTTACACTTTTAACTGATGATTTGGAATCTTTGAACATAATTATTTCCGACAAACTTTGTAAAAGGGGTATTATAATTCCCTTTATAATAAATTTTTTTTGTTTTTCATTGATTTTATTAATTAAAATATAAACAATATTAATTTCACATAAAAATAAATAAATAAATAAATAAATAATAAATAAATAAATAATATATAAATAAATAAATAATATATAAATAATAAATAAATAAATAAATAATAAATAAATAAATAATAAATAAATAAATAAATAATAAATAAATAAATAAATAAATAAATAAATTGTAAATATTTACTTGAGAATTGAATATAAAATGTGAAATTTTTTTATATGAGTTTGGATTAATTTCCCTTGTTAAATTCTCTTTTTTTCCTTTAGGTATTTGAGGTTCCACTAGCTTACTATATAAAAATACTAATGATCTTGTTAAATCTCTTAAAGTTTTATTATAAAATATTTCTTCTTGAAATTCATCATCATCATTATCATCATCACTATAAATTTAAATAAATAAACAATAAGTAAAATTATTATGTCTAATTTTATGAAAAATTTATTAAACATAAATCATAATTACATACATTTGATATTCTACATTTTCCCATTCTGAAATTAGCTTTTTTGATATATATTGAATTAGCTCTGGTAAAATTTTTTCTAAAATTATATTATATTTGGATTCAGGACAATTTGATAATAGTGGCGTAATTACTGTACGTAAGATCAAATTTAAAGTTAAAGATTTATATATATAGAAATATATTTAAATTGAATATATATAGAGAATTAATAAAAAATATATATATATATATATATATTCTTAAAAGGATATTTATTAAATTTTTCCATTGAGTATTTGTTAAATTTTCAGCTTCAAATAGTAAATTATTAATTAATATATCTTCAATATTATTATAATTGTAAAATATTGGAAGTTTTGTTAAAGCACCTACAATTAAATAACTTTATTATTATTATTATTATTATTATTATTATTATTATTATTATTATTATTATTATTATTTTGTTTTAAAATTTTTTGTTATAATTAGAATAGTAATATATCAGTCTAAGTAAATGTCATAAGTTTTTGATATAATTTTTTTTGAATTTATAATTAATAATTTACCAAATTTCAAATTCACTAGTTATAAAACCTTGTAATTGTTTAACATATTTAGAAATTGAATTGGCAGATTTATTTTTAGATGCTATTTTTTTTTATTTTTAAATAAAATTTAATAAATTAATATCAATTTATAATTAATACGAATATTTGAATATATAAAAAATATACCTGCCATGGTGTTATCTTTTATATTTATTTCTTTTAATAATTCTTGCAATGAAGGAACAACATTTGTCCAATTATTTAAATTCCATAAACTATGCGATACTCTTAATAAAGTTATTGTATAACAAATATTACATGAGGGGATAAATGAATAAATGAATAAATAAATAAATGAATAAAAAATAAATAAGTAAATAAATGAATAAACCAATAAATTTATAAATACATAAAATAATTTTTTTTATAATTTTACCTAGCAATATTTAAAACGTTTTGTAGAATAAATTCAAAATATGTAGACCATATTTCTCTATTTTTTTCATTCTTTATGTATATATATAAATAAAATATTATAACAAATAAATAAGATAAATAAATAGTAATAGAAATTATAAATATTTATAATTAAATATTTACCATATCACTTTGAATAAATAAAGTCTTTTTAATTAAAATCCAAATAGAATTTAATATTAAATACACCTTTATGTTAAAATATTCGATTAGTTATTTATTAATGTTTAAATAACAAATTAGTAAAATTAAATATATAATATTAAGTTATTAATGTAAATAATTGCTTAAAATACCTTTGTACGTCTAACTTTTAGTCCTGTTATTTTTTCAGCTAGGCTACTGTCTAATGTAGAAATATCAGTTTCCATTGAATATATCTTTAAAACTAATATAAAATTAAAAATTTAGATATTTGTTAATTATATAAATTTTTTAGTTATAATAATAATTTTAAAATGAAAAATAAATAAATTCAGTAATTACCTTCTGAAAGTTCGTATATACCAATGTATTCCATATATATAGTAACTGTACTATAAATTTCACCATTTTTACTTTCCTCAATCCATTCTTGCATAACAGTATTAAAAACCTCACCAATATACTTTTTTTTTGTTTCGATATCTAAACTAGAATGATAACTATATATAATATATTTAATAATAAGTATTAATTTCGTTTACTATTATTAAATACCATTGTAGTTATAATTATTTTTATATTTTAAATTAATATATTTACCATATTATAATAAGCAATTGTTTTAGGGATAATATATTTTCATATGTAATTTCATCATTACATGAAATATTCATTATTGTTGTGCATATTTCATTATAATAACGCTAATTAAATAAATAAAGGGAATTTAACAATAAATAATTTTTTTTTTTTACTTAATTGTAGTATATTTAGTTAAAAAATACCATATATATATCTGGAATGATTAGTGCCATATCTGTTAATGATGTAATTGCTTTTTGTCTTATTGATTTTGATATCTCAAAATATTTATTTGTATTTGAATTCAATTTATAAGTAACATAACTGAATAACTTTTTGTATTTTAATTAAAGTGTGTATATTTATAAATAATATATATTTAATATGTTATTAGTTTGGATTATATTAATATAATTTTTTTTAATCAAAAAATACCTTTTCAAATAATAATAGTAAGTAATTGGTTTCTTCTTTATTTTTAATTAATATTACAAAAAATGATAGCATTCTTATATATTTTATACTTATAAATGGATCCTAATAATAAATGTTATTTTTTATAATTAGTTTTATATTATATTTTGTGTTAATATAGAATATAAATATATTATTACATTTGTATTATAATTAATTAAGAAATTATAAAATTGTATCATTGAATCTTTTGTTAATTCAAATTTTTTAATATCTTCACTAATTGAACTTGCAATAATTTGATAAATTTTAACTGAAGCTGAATATGTCTTATAATATACAGAATCATCTCGATAACAACCAATTTCATCCATTGATGATGGATCTGAAGAATTCATAATCTTCATAATTTTTTCAATAATCCAATTATATATCTCAAGAGGAATATAATTCATAAATAATTTTATTAAATTAATTACTCTTTGTTCGAACATTAATGTTATTTCATTATCATCAGTTCTTAATTCGAAATCAATATTTATATAATATTCTTCAATTAAATCAGAAAAAACTTTTCCCTTTATATTATTTATACAAATATTGAAGTAAATAACATAAATTTTGAATATATATATTTATATGTAGTAATATTTATATTTAATATACAAACTTTTGAAAATTCATTTAAAATGCGTTCTAATACCAGTGGAATATATTTTCTTAATACATTTTTTTCTTTTAAGTTCATACTTTGAAGGGCAATAATCCAAAAGTGTAATGAGGAACTAGATATAATAATAGAAGGATGATTAAGTAATAACATCATTAATTCTAAGTAATTATCTAAATTATTTGGAATAAATGATAATTTTTTATTGGAAATATGATTAACACCTAAGGCAGTTAATATCTATTTTTTTTTTTTTTTTTTTTTGGAATAAACATTTGAAATTTTTTTCCAATATTTAAAATTTTCATAAAAGCAAAAATAACATGTATTAGAAAATAAATAAATAACTAAATAATTAATTAAATATAAACAAAAAAATAATAGAGTAGAATATTACTTCACTAATATTTAAGAGTAATTTATAATTATCTTCGGTTAAAGTTTTGGAATTTTGAATTTGATCAAGTTGTTGAATAGAAATATTGGATACTTCATATAAATTTATCCAGAAATTAAAAATATTGTTTAAACCATTACCTTCAAATAATGGCTTAAATAATAATTTATTTCTTTCATCATTATTAATATGAAAATTCCTACTAATTAAAACATATGTACATTCTAAAGAAGCTTTTTTAATTTTATATGAAAAGTCTTGAACTAACATAGATAATAATTTTGGTAAGATATCTATATCATCTAAAGATCTTTATTAATAAATAAATAAATATATAAATATATTAGTAAAAAAAAAAAAAAAAAATAAATATTAATGAAAATTATTTAATCTTTACTTACTCAAAAATAACCCATTTTATAAATGCAGATAAGGTATCTAATATATTAACAATCAATTGCTCTAATTTTTGTAATTCTTCTCCATTATTATTTATTTTCTACATTAAAATGATAATAATAATAATAATAATAATTATAATAATAACGTTAATATTAATAATTGATTACAAATAATAAATTTAAAATAATCTTACAAAAATATTATAGTTTATAATTTAATTCTTTACATCTATTAAATATTGCTTTTTATAATTTTCAAGTGTATTTGTCCAACGTATAAGCCATCCTTCGTTTGTGTAATCACCTCTTACCATTTGAACCATTAATTCCATTTCAGCAACCTGTTCTTCTGTTACATTTTCGGGATGTTGCTGAAAGTAGTCATAACGATTCAATAAAACTTTAGCACTAGAAGATACTGCTATTAAACCACTAGCAATTTGCTTTTTTCTTAATTCAGGTATAGAACATATTTCATCTAGATATACTTCTTGAGCTAAATTTCGATATATCAATAAAACTAATTGCTGAGTATTTACCTATTATTTTTATAATTTTAATTGTTATTTTTTTTTTGATAATTTAATTAATTTTAAATAAATTACTAAAGAAATAAATAATATTTAATGAATTATAATTATTACATTATTATTATATAAATTTCTTAAAATTGAATCGAAATCTGTCCATTCATTTGGCCAAGAACGTTTTGCAATTTCAACAACTAAGATAACAATTTTCTCTTTTATATAGTTAGCTTCTTCTAATATACTTCCTGTATCCTTTTTACATTTTTTTTTTTTTTATTTTTTTTTTTAATTTAATTTAATTATTTATTTTATTTTAACAATTTAAATTAATTTTATTTAATTTCATTTTTAAATTTAATCCAATAAAATATAATCTATAGATTATTTAATACATATTTAAATTTATTTATTAAAATATTTTACTTTTAATAAATTCAAGGCCATATTTCTTAATTCATTTCTCTCATTATCTGTATAACTTTTTTCATTCCATTTATATGAAACTGTATCAATAATCATATTAATACCAAAATGTCTTGCTTCATTGTTTTGATTGTTGCTTCGAAGAGCAAGATAATAACCATATAGTGGACTTTTTGGATCATTTTTTATTAATTGTAAATACTATAATATTTTAATTGAAATTTATATACTTATTATTATTATCTTTTTATTAAATATTAATACTAATTTTTATTATTTTTTTTATATCTATTCCTATTTCTATTATTTTTATTATTTTAATACCTTCTCAGCTTCTTTTCTTTGCTCATTTGAAGATTTAAAATCTAAAACAGTATTTAAACAATTATTTATTTTATTTAAAGCTATAACAATTATGTAATAAATAAATTTAGTAATTTCTTATTTGATTTTTATTTCTATTTTATTTCATTTTTTATTTAATTTTATTATAAAATACTTTTTTATATAATAACTTTCATTATTCTTACTTGTATCATCCATTCCTAATGTTATCTTTTTTATAATGTAAAATAAATTATTTAAAAGAATTGAAAAAATATAAAAAATTTTGGTGTAATTAATACACTATACATATATGGTAAAATTATATATATATGTATATATATAAATTTTTTTTTCTTTTTTTTTTTTTTTTTTTCGATATAGGTTTAAAAAAAATTAAATATATTACATTATATGTATTATATAATGTATAATATATTCAAATAGTTTAAATATAAATATAAATATATAAAAATAAATATATATTAATCATGCTAATTTTTTTATTTTAAAAATTATTTACATGAATTGAAATTAAAACTTTTATTTGAAGTTTGAATAGAAAGTGAAATGCATATATTATTATTTATTGTTCAATACAAAACAAACAAACAAAACATACAAACAAAAAAAAAAAAAAAAAAAAAAGAACTAAAAAAAAATAAAACATTATAAAATAAAATGTACGAAATAAAAATATTTATTTTTATTATGTACCTTTTAATATTGGAAAAGAAAGTATTCTGAAAGTCGAGGATTTAAATATATCATTTAATTGGAAATAATTTTTTATATGAACTTTACATATTTGAATAATTGGGGATATGAAATTGCCATTAAATAATTAACAATTAAAAAAAATAAAAAATAAATTATTAATAAAATTGTAAGAATATTTAGAATTATTAATTCTTCAATATAAAATAAAATATTTCAGTAGTTTTTATAATTTTTAAATATTTATTGATTCATTCAAAATTACAAGTGAAAATATAAATAAGATTTAATTATATGGGTGAATTACTTTATATATATATATTTAAAAAAATTAACAAAATGTTTATAATAAACTATAATAAAAACGATGAAAAATAAAAAAAAAAATAAAATAAAATTAAAGAATTCGGAATGAGAATAAACAAATGTTAATATATAATATAAATATTATTTAATACTTATTTAGAGGTTATAAAAATATTAAATATTTAGAAGTATTATATAACTATTTATAGTAGATTTTTCCATTTTTGAAAAATAAAAAATTTGTAATCAATATTGATATAGGAATTTCATCATTTCAATTAGTATATTTTAATTCATATTTATTTAAGTATTCTAAAGTAATGCATACTATAATTAAAATTAAAAATTCATTAGTATATATAAAACATTTAAATTGATGAAAAATTGGTAAAGGAAAAATCAAAACTTTATAATATGATAATGATAGAAATAAAAAACAAAAAAGCTTTTTAAAAGATAATAGTATAAAGGAAGAAAAAGAAAATAATATATAGATTAATAATATTATATTGAAAATTGTTTATTGACATAAGTATTGAGATTAATAAAGAATTGAAAATTATATAGAAAAATATCATTAAAATTTTGTAAATTTTATTTTATTTATAAATAGTAAAATATTAATTTCATTATTAATAATTAATAATATATAAATATTATTTTAAAAATAATATTTATATATTTTTAATAAGTTTAATAAAAAAAAAAAAAAAGAAGATAATTCAAATAATTTAATAAATGCCTTATTAATGATATATATACTTTTTTTTAACATTTTTTAAAGATGTTTTAAATGATATATATATACTTTTTTCTTTTAAAATATAATTTTTAAAAATTATTTGAGTGACATTTATTAAAATTTATTTATAAATAGTTAATATATTTTGAAATTATTGTTATTGTTATTTTTATTTAATATGTAGTATTTTTTAATTAATACTACTTCTATTACACTTCTAATATTATTATTATTATTTATTTTATATTTCTTTTTTTTTTATTGTTGTTTTACTGTGTGATATTAATTATTTGGTCTATATTTTAAATTAATGTATATTTATTTGATATTTGATACAAATAAAGTTTTAATTAAATTAATGGATAGTTAAGAGTGATGTTGTTGCACAATTCTTAATATATATATATTTTATTATATTAATTAAAAATATTTAATAAAATTTTTTAATTAAAAAATTTTTTTTAAAAAATAATATAATAATAAAATTTAATTACCATTTTAAAGTTTAATTCTATATTATTATTCTTTTTTATACTTTTAAATAACTAAGAGATTAAATGTGTATTATTAGTAAAAGTAATTTAAGAGAATAAAATTATAACATTTAATTTAACTAATATTTTATATTTTATATTAATATATATATTTCATATTAAAATATATTTCACATTAGAAATGTTATACTAAAACTATTATATTTATTAAATATTTTATTCTTAATTAAAATATGTTATTTTATAATTAAATTTAATTAAAAGCTGACAAATTATAATTTAAATTTAAATTTTAATTCATTTTTATTAATTTTTTTCTATAAAGTATTGAACATTTTTTTATTTCTTTTTTTTTTTTTTATTATTTTATAAAATTTATTATTAATTGATAAGACTTTTAGTAAGACATATAAATTGGAAAAGGTAAATATTTATATATAAGTAAAATTAAAAAATGAGATGAAGGAGAAATATAATAATAATAAAATAATATGATTTAATAAATATTATTAAAGTAGTATTTATTTTTATTTTTATTACTATTTTTTTCAATATTTTTTATTTTTAGTATTTATTTTATATATATTTATATTTATAATTATTTAAAATATGGCAAAAAAAGTATCAAAAAAAAAGAGTTCTGAAGTTGAAGAACTTCATGATGAAGAGGAAAAAGAAGTATTAAAATATAAAAAGAAAGATAAAGTTATTGATGATAAAAGAAAAATTTCAAAAAAGAAAAGTAATTCCTCTTTAAAAGAAAAACCGAAAAGAGAAAAGCTTAGTAAAGATGAAGCATCAAAGAAAGTTGAACCTATTCAAAACAAAAAAGGAAAAAAAATTAAAGAAATTGAAAATAGTAAGAATAATAGTAAAGCTATAAAAAATAAAAAAAATGAAGAAGAAGAAGAAGAAGAAGATGATGATGATGAAGAAAATGAAGATGATAATGAATCAAAGGAAAGTGAAGAAGAAAGTGAAGATGGTAAGGATGATAGTGAAAGCGAACAAGATGAGGAAGAAAATAATAAAAAGAGTAGAGGTGTAAAAGATAAGGAAGAGTCGGACAAAGAAGAGTCTGATGAAGAAGAATCTGATGATAATGAAGAAAATGGTGAAAGAAATAAAAAAGCAGGAAAAAATAGTAAGCATAATAAGACAAAAGATAATGATGAAGAATCGGAAGCGTCAGAGGAAGAAGAAAAAGAAGATAATGATGAAGAAGAGGAATCTGAAGAAGAAGAAGAAACTAAAAAGAAAGGAAAAAAGAAGATTACAAAAGATCATGATAATCTTGATGGAACCAAAAAAACTAATAAAATAAAAATTGGTATATTTTATATTAGTTCTAATGGAAAGACTAAACAAATTGCAAATTATATTAAAAAGGGAATAATGAAGAAGTATAATCTTAAAGTAGATTCTATTCTTATTGAAGAAAGCATTAAATACGATCTTTCAAAATATCAAGTATGTTTAAGTTCTAATTAAATAGGACAATAATAAAAGCTATATATATATAATTTAATAAATATAATGTTGTTGTGATTAATATTATATTAATAAACATTATATCTATGTATTTATTATTTATTTTTTAATATATAGTTAATTATTATTGGTGGTCCTGTTTATTATGGTGGCTATTCAAGAAATTTAACATCCTTCATTGAATCTAATGCTGAATACTTAAATAAAGTATATACAGCATTCTTTTCAGTTTCTTGTTATTCAGTCTCAATCGCATCACCATTTGAATATGATCCATTTATTAAGAACTATTTAAAATCAACTCTTTCAAATGTATTCAAACCACGTATGACTGCAAGCTTTGGAGGTGATTTAGCTTACACAAAATATTCACCATCGATTAAATGGGTTGCAAAAACGTCTGCATCACAAATAAAACAATATATTAAGGAAATAGATATTACAGATACTAGTAAGGATCATTCATTAACAAAATGGAAATGGATTGACGATTTTATTAATAAATATATATCTGAAGCTGTACCAAAGAAATATCTAAAAGTCAAGTCAAAAATTTAAATTTTAAAACATATTTATTAAAATCATAATCCTTTTATTTTTATTATTTAATATCGAAAATATAATATTATTTTTAATTTAATTACTTTGTAACTATTATAAATTTATAATAATTTTCATTTTAAGAATAATTTAAATTTTAATTATAAAAATGAAATGAAATGAAATTCGTAACAAAGCCAATCCTTTTATTTTATTTATTTATTTTATTTTTATCTTTTTTTTATATAAAAAATTAAATTAAAAAAAGTAAAATAAAATAAAACAAAAAAACAAGAAAATAAAAAATAATAAAAAAAAAACGAAAAAAACAAAAACAAAACAAAAAAACAAAAGGAAAAAAGGGAAAAAAAATATTTTTAATTTTTTTTTTTTTTTCATTTTATTTTCGTATTTTTAATATATTAAATTAACTTTTTAATATTTAAATAAAATATATATATAATTTTTTTTTTTTTTTTTTTTTTTTTTTTTTTTTTTTTTTTTTTTTTTTTTTTTATGTCATATATTTAAGAAAATATTAAAAATTTTTAAAAAATATATATATGTTTTAATATTTTATATTTATCGTAATCTATTTATTATAAATATTTATTGTAATTTAATGATAGAATTATATAATTATTTAATTATTTAAATAAAATTTTATAAATTATATTAATATTTTCTTTATAAAATTTTATTTTAATTATTTCTTTCCCTTACGATGGCTTTTTCCATTTTTAGTTTCTGAAAAAATGTCATTTGAGTTATTCTTAATCATTTTTTCTACGGTATTTCTAAAATCTGCAGTCTTTTCATCACTATAGGTATATTCATCAATATTTGTAATTAATGGACTTCCATTTGCAGAAGATATATATGAACCTGGTGAATCTTGAGCAATTGAAGGTGATGATATATCTGGACTTAATGCTGGTTTAATAACAAAATCAAAATCTTGTTGATTACTACCACCAGAAGAAATTGTATAGTTTCTTCTAGTTATAGCATCATCGACTTGTTCTGTTTTTGTTCTTATTCTTGCTAAATTCTTTGATTTTTTGGTATCAAAAGTAGCATACTTTGTTTCTTGTGATTTTGATCTATTAAATAGCGACCAAGTATTACGTTTATAACTATTTGAATATGCCGAAGGATTTGTTGGACTTTGACGATTTGATTTATTCGGTTTCGAAGAATCCGGTGAGTTTAATATTCCAGGAGATAAAATATCAAGTGAACCTGATAATTGCTTGGACAATATTCTCAATTTATTATTACTTGATGAATTATTTTCATTTTCATCTTTAGAATTTTTTAAATTATTATTTTGAAGAGTGAAGTCATAATGAACATTTGCAAAGAATAATTGATTACAAAAGTATGTTCTTACAGCTTCAACTTCTTGAAGCCAAACATTTTTATCATATCTTGAAATGGATTCAAATTCATATTTATCATGATGGAAATGAATTATTTCAATTATATTTTTAGATTCTATTTTATAAATTTTATATTTGTTTTTAATAATTTTTAAAAATAATATTAAAATTAAATTATGGTAATATGTAATTTATATAATTTAGATTATAATTATATTTTTTTGATACTTTCTCCTATATTTTACCTTTTGTATCTAATTTATCTAAGAATAATACATTTTCAAGTGGTATTGGTTGTCTATATAATATATATTGCTCTTTATCTTTTTTACATTTTAAAAATAGTATAATGTCTGTAAATACTAATATTGTAATATCTACTGTATGGGTTCCTCTTTTATTATATATAAATTGTTTTTCAGATATTAATTCTCTTCTATCATTATCTATGTTAAATTTCTATTTATTTTTATTTTTAAAATATAGTAATAATATATATGTATATATATATATATTAATAATTTTATATAATAAGATTTTATTATATATATTATTTAAACTTACAGGAAAAATGTTATTCCATTCCAATGAATTTTCGATTACTCCTATTCTATATTTAGCTTCTGATTTTCTAACCATCTCATTAATTGTTGAAATTTTATTCTCTATTGAAAAAATTAATGTTTCAATCATAGAATATTGTAATTGTTTTTTATCTATATTTTCTAATAAACGTTTAAATAGTAATGGATATCTTGTAATTCTATGCATTGGTCTTTTAAATGAATAAAAAAAATAGTTTCAAAAGATAAGTAAAAACAAAAAATTATGTATTAATTGATATAATAAAATACAACATACTTTATTAAAAGATCTTTAAGTGTTAGTTTATCAAGATTTTCATTTTCTTGACATTCATTAATTTTTCTTTCGATATTTGAATTTTGCATTAATTTTTCTAAATGCCTAGTTGCATTTGCTTGATTTGTACAATATGTATAATATTCATCAAATTCAGATATCTTTTATTTTGGAAATAAATGAAATTTATTAAAATTGATATATATTATAAGTTTATAATAAACATAATTATATTATTATTATTATTATTATTATTATTATTATTATTATTATTATTATTATTATTATTAAATTTTTAAAAAATTAGATTACTACCTTTGTTCTATAGACATTAATAACTTGGGCACATAATGACGTTATTTCTAAATCATCTTTTTTTTTAATTTCTTCAATATCTTTGTTCTTCATTTTTAATTAATAATAAAAAAAGTTTATATTATTTAAATATTTCATATTCAATATAAAATTAAAGAAAAAAAATAATATATACCAATTCTGTATGAATTTGTAATATGTCTTCGATATTACTAAATATAATTTCAATGTCATTATTAGTTAAAAATTTTGATGCAGCTAATGGTTCTTTAAAGTACTATAAATATTTTAAATAAAAACATAATAATAACAATTAAGTATTCTTTTGTATATATTTCCATTTCAAATAATAATAATTAATTTAGTTTAATTATAACATAAAATGTTATTTTTACTTTGA